>OZ035826.1:4270677-4285677 GCA_964034765.1 Knipowitschia caucasica
CACACACAGAGACACACACACACACACACACACACACAGACACACAAACACACAGACACACACACATACACAGAGACACACAAACACACAGAGAAACACACACACACACACACACAGAGAGAGACACACACACACAGAGACACTCACACACACACACAGAGACACAAACACACAGAGACACACAAACACACAGAGACACACACACACACAGAGACACACACACAGAGACACTCACACACAGAGACACACACACACACACACACACACACACAGACTCACAAACACACAGAGACACACACACATACACAGAGACACACAAACACACAGAGAAACACACACACACACACACACAGAGAGACACACACACACAGAGACACACACACACACAGAGACACACACACACAGAGACACACACACACACAGAGACACACACGCACACACACAGAGAGAGACACACACACACACAGAGAGAGACACACACACTTTCTTGTCTCTTTCTCTGGTCTCTCTCTCTCTCTCTCAGACCAGAGAGAGAGAGACCAGAGCCAAAGAAACCTCTCTCTGGTGTCTCTTTGGTCCGAGCCTGGAGGTGTCTTCCTCTCCTAGTCCTCTCTCCTAGTCCTCTCTCTCCTGGTCCTCTCTTCTGGTCTCTCTCATGCTCCCTCGGTTGGTCTCGCCCCTGGTCTCTCCCCTGGTCTCTCCCCTGGTTTCTCTCTGGTCTCTCTCATGCTTTCTCCCCTGGTCTCTCCCCTGGTCTCTGCCCTGGTCTCTCTCATGGTCTCTCTCCTGGTCTCTATGGTTTCAGATGTGGATGAGTGTGCAGAGGAGGGGTACTGCAGTCAGGGCTGTACCAACTCTGAGGGGGGGTTTCTCTGCTGGTGTGTTCAAGGCTACGAGCTGCGACCGGACAAACGCTCCTGCAAAGCCCTGGGTGAGGCCGACACACACCATGCGAACACGCTAGCTCAATGCTAACATGCTAGCTCAATGCTAACACGCTAGCTCAATGCTAACATGCTAGCTCAATGCTAACACGCTAGCTCAATGTAGCTGCATAGGGAAGCGCTCATGGTAAAGTTTGGCTCCAACTCTCTCTGGCTCCTATTGACAGAGTAGACCAGAGTAGACCAGAGTAGACCAGAGTAGACCAGAGTAGACCAGAGTAGACCAGAGTAGACCAGAGTAGGCCAGAGTAGGCCAGAGTAGTCCAGAGTAGTCCAGAGTAGGCCAGAGTAGGCCAGAGTAGGCCAGAGTAGACCAGAGTAGACCAGAGTAGACCAGAGTAGACCAGAGCAGACCAGAGTAGAGGAGACCAGAGTAGACCAGTGTAGACCAGTGTAGACCAGAGTAGACCAGAGTAGACCAGTGTAGACCAGAGTAGACCACAGTAGAGTAGACCAGAGTCGAGTCTCTAGCGCTCTAGAGATGGTACCCCTCCTCTTACCCCCCTCATATCACCCCCCCCCCTTCCTCTTACCCCCCCATGTCCCCCCAGGCCCGGAGCCCGTGCTGCTGTTTGCAAACCGCATCGACATCCGGCAGGTCCTCCCCCATCGCTCCGAGTACACGCTGCTGCTCAACAACCTGGAGAACGCCATCGCTCTGGACTTCCACCACCGCCACGAGCTGGTCTTCTGGTCCGACGTCACTCTGGACCGGATCATGAAGGCCAACCTCAACGGGTCCAACGTGGAGGAGGTGGTGTCTACAGGCCTGGAGAGTCCAGGTGAGGATGGGGGAGAGTGGAGAGAGTCTGGATGAGGAGAGGGGGAGAGTGGGGAGAGGATGGGGGAGAGAGAGAGAGCTCCTGTTCCCATGATCCTCTCTGGCTCAGGTGGACTCGCCATAGACTGGATCCAGGACAAACTGTACTGGACCGACTCAGGCACGTCCCGCATCGAAGTGTCCAACCTGGACGGGACGCACCGCAAGGTCCTGCTCTGGCAAAACATGGAGAAACCCCGCGCCATCGCCCTGCACCCCATAGAAGGGTATGTGTCTCTCTGGTCTCTCTTTCTGGTCTCTCTCTCTGGTCTCTCTTTCTGGTTTCTCTCTTTGGGAGTTATCCTTGGTATCTCTTGTCTGTCTCTCGTCCCTCTCTTATTTGCACCTGTCTCTGGTCTCTCTCTAGTCTCTCATGACCATCTCTCTCCTCTCTGGTCTCTCTCTCTGGTATCTCTGGTCTCTCTCAGTAAGATCTATTGGTCTGACTCTGGTCTCAGGTCTCTCTCTCTGGTCTGTCTGGTCTCTCTCCCTACTCTCTCATGACCTTCTCTCTCCTCTCTGGTCTCTCACTCTGGTATCTCTGGTGTCTTCCCACTCTCTCTCATGACCTTCTCTCTCTCTCTTTGTCTCTCTCCCTACTCTCTCATGACCACCTCTCTCTCTCTGGTCTCTCTCTCAGTAAGATCTATTGGACGGATTGGGGCAACACACCTCGGATCGAGTTTTCCAACATGGACGGTTCGTCTCGCCGCGTGATCGCCGACACGCACCTGTTCTGGCCCAACGGTCTGACCATCGACTACGCCTCTCACCGGATCTACTGGGTGGACGCCAAGCACCATGTGATCGAGCGCTCTGACCTGGACGGGCAGAACCGCAAGGCCGTCATCAGCCAAGGTACCAGCGAGAGAGACCAGTGAGGGAGAGAGAGCAGAGAGAGAGAGAGAGCAGAGAGGGAGCAGAGAGAGAGAGAGAGCAGAGAGGGAGCAGAGAGAGAGAGAGACCAGAGAGAGAACAGAGAGAGAGAGAGCAGAGAGGAGAGATAGAGGGAGAGAGAGAGCAGAGAGAGCGCAGAGAGCAGAGAGGAGAGAGAGACCAGAGAGACAGAGAGAGAGAGCAGAGAGAAGAGAGAGAGCAGAGAGAGAGAGGGACCAGAGAGAGAGCAGAGAGAGCGCAGAGAGCAGAGAGAGGAGAGAGAGAGAGAGACCACTCTCTCTGCTACTTCTGTATATTTGAACCCTGTTGTGTTTAAAAACTCCCTACTGCCACAAACCAGACCTGAGGGAGTAGAACAGACATAACATATAATAAAAGAGCTGAAGTTGGCTGTATGACACTGTGACCTGGTGTATATCATGTTGTGTGTTGGCGGGACGGCCGCATTTGGCCCGCGGGCCTGAGTTCGCACATGCCTGGAGTAGAAAGACCCTTTATCCCAGCGTCTCTCTCTGGTCTCTCTCTGGTCTCTCTCTGGTCTCTCTCTGGTCTCTCTCTGGTCTCTCTCTGATCTCTCTCTTCTCTCTCTCTGCTCTCTCTCTGCTCTCTCTCTGGTCTCTCCGGTCTCTCTCTGGTCTCTCTCTGGTCTCTCTCCGGCCTCTCTCTGGCCTCTTTCTGGTCTCTCTCTGGTCTCTCTCTGGTCTCTCTCTGGTCGCTCTCTGGCGTCTCTCTGGTCTCTCTCTGGTCTCTCTCTGGTCTCTCTCTGGCCTCTCTCTGGTCTCTCTCTGGTCTCTCTGTGGCCTCTCTCTGGTCTCTCTCTGTCTCGCTCTGGGCTCTCTCAGGTCTCTCTCTGGTCTCTCTCTGTCTCGCTCTGGGCTCTCTCAGGTCTCTCTCTGGTCTCTCTCTGTCTCGCTCTGGGCTCTCTCTGGTCTCTCTCTGGTCCTTCTCTTGCCGTTTGTCCATTGTGTGGTCAGAACAAACAGACACTGGGCCAATTACCACCTGGTCCCCTGCGCACACACTTTACAGACGCCGGCTTTAACCTGCTGCTATGGAAACATCCTGGATCCGTGTGGACTCAGAGACAAAGTCAAGATCCTCCTTAATCATGTTTGAATTAGCTCCTCTCTGTCTCGTATTCAGCAGTTTGAAGGACACAGATTATGGGAAGTTTTTAACCAGTTTCAAAATCATTTTTCATCAAGACCAGTCTCTCTCTCTTTTTCTTTGGTCTCTATCTGATTTCTCTGGTCTCTCTCTGGTCTCTCTCTGGTCTCTCTCTGGTCTCTCTCTGATCTCTCTCTGATCTCTCTCTGGTCTCTCTCTGGTCTCTCTCTGGTCTCTCTCTGGTCTCTCTCTGGTCTCTTTCTGGTCTCTCTCTGGTCTCTCTCTGGTCTCTCTCTGGTCTCTCTCTGGTCTCTCTCTGGTCTCTCTCTGGTCTCTGTCTGGTCACTCTCTGGTCTCTCTCTGGTCTCTCTCTCTGGTCTCTCTCTGGTCTCTCTCTGGTCTCTCTCTGGTCACTCTCTGGTCTCTCTCTGGTCTCTCTCTGGTCTCTCTCTCTGGTCTCTCTCTGGTCCCTCTCTGGTCTCTCTCTCTGGTCTCTCTCTGGTCTCTCTCTCTGGTCTCTCTCTGGTCTCTCTCTGGTCACTCTCTGGTCTCTCTCTGGTCTCTCTCTCTGGTCTCTCTCTGGTCTCTCTCTGGTCACTCTCTGGCCTCTCTCTGCGTTCTCTCTCTGAGTTTAGGTCTGATGTAGCTTCTTCCTCTCCCCAGGTCTTCCTCACCCGTTCGCCATCACGGTGTTCGAGGACAGTCTGTACTGGACTGACTGGCACACCAAGAGCATCAACAGCGCCAACAAGTTCACCGGGAAGAACCAGGAAGTGATCCGCAACAAGCTGCACTTCCCCATGGACATCCACACCCTGCACCCCCAGAGGCAGCCGGCAGGTCAGGGCATAGGGCTTCTCTCTCCTGTTGGTCTCTCTCTCTGGTCTCTCTCTCTCTCTGGTCTGTCTTTGGTTTCTCTCTGGTTTCTCCTTAGTCTCTCTGTCTGTGGTGTCTCTCTCTGATCTCTCTTTCTAGTCTTTTTCTGGTCTCTCTCTCGAGTGTCTCTCTGCTGTCTCTTTCTAGTCACTCCCTCTCTGGTGCCTCTGACCCGTCTCTCTGGTCTCTCGCTTGATTCTTCCCTGGTCTCTCTTTGGTCTCTCTAATCTTTCTCTGCTCTCTCTCTGTCTGGTCACTCTCTGGTCTCTCTCTGGTCTCTCACTGGTCTCTCTCTGGTCTCTCTCTGGTCTCTCTCTGGTCTCTCTCTCTCTGATCTCTCTCTGGTCTCTCTCTGGTCTCTCACTGGTCTCTCTCTGGTCTCTCTCTGGTCTCTCTCTGGTCTCTCTCTGGTCTCTCACTGGTCCCTCCTGACCTCGCTCTGACCATCTTTGGCTCGTCCGTTGTTTGTTTCACTTTCGCAGAAGCGCGAAAAACTAAACTTTTTCCTGGAGCCGAGTCAAACACAACACATTATTTTTACTGTGAACACAAAGTCTCTGACCTCAACTCCTCAGTCCTGGGTCTACAGCCTCAGTCCTACCCTAAAACCTGTGTGTGTGTGTGTGTGTAGGAGGTGTGAACCGCTGTGGGAGCAACAATGGCGGCTGCAGTCACTTGTGTTTACCCGGGAATACAACCTTCACCTGCGCCTGTCCCACGGGCTTCAAGAAGATCGACCAACACAACTGTGCCAACAGTGAGTCCTGATTCACACAAACATATACAAACACACACACTCACTACTGACATTTTTAAGAGAAGGTCCTTATGCAGTTGATGCATACACATATAGTACATACATATACACACATACACATCAAGGCATCCTTATAGGCTAAGTGGGTTAAGTGTCTTGCCCAAGGACACAACAACAGCAGGCATCAGTGGGAGTCTGTGGAGAAGGTCCCGTGGTGGGCTCGAACCCACAACCTTTGGGCCCAAAGGCCAATGCTCTACCAACTGAGCTACTGTCGCTATTTTCTCAATCACAAATTGTCATGTTAATCTGCATGGGAAAAAAGAGACCAGAGAGAGGCCAAAGAGAGAGACCAGAGAGAGGCCAAAGAGAGACCAGAGAAAGTCCAGGGCACTTTCGATCATATCTGGACCATGTGTACCAGGGCGGAGACTTGAAGCTGACAAAAAAATAGCAATTAGTTTTTTGACCGCTGCAAATAGATCAATAGTTGAGAAATATTGACTTTCCCTTCGAGGCAAGTATGAAAAATATGGATCCGGACATTGATTATTCAAGTAATTATTGGACAGACTTGGCTGGGTGTAATCTGTGTCCCAGCAGGCCGTCTTCATAATATTACCAATCCTTATCTGTGCATCAGGAAAGTCTCTCTGAGTCACTTTATGATGCTTAGGGCAGAGAGCTGATTGGCCGAGAGAGGACGATCTTCTTTGTTTAACTGTTCTGACTGAAAAAGCAGATCAGAATATGTGACAGACCCAAAATACATGATGTGAAAGCAAGAGATAGAACCTGGTAGGGTAGAGTAGAGTAGAGTAGGGTAGGGTAGAGTAGGGTAGGGTAGGGTAGAGTAGAGTAGGGTAGGGTAGAGTGGAGTAGGGTAGAGTAGGGTAGAGTAGGGTAGAGTAGAGTAGAGTAGGGTAGGGTAGAGTGGAGTAGGGTAGAGTAGGGTAGGGTAGAGTAGAGTAGGGTAGAGTAGGGTAGCGTAGGGTAGAGTAGAGTAGGGTAGGGTAGAGTGGGGTAGGGTAGAGTAGAGTAGAATAGGGGGGGGTAGAGTGGGGTAGAGTAGAGTAGAGTAGAGTAGGGTAGGGTAGAGTGGAGTAGGGTAGAGTAGGGTAGAGTAGGGTAGGGTAGAGTAGAGTAGGGTAGGGTAGAGTGGAGTGGAGTAGGGTAGAGTAGGATAGAGTAGGATAGAGTAGGGTAGAGTAGGGTAGAGTAGGGTAGAGTAGAGTAGAGTAGGGTAGAGTGGAGTAGGGTAGAGTAGGGTAGAGTAGGGTAGGGTAAAGTAGAGTAGGGTAGCGTAGGGTAGAGTAGAGTAGGGTAGGGTAGAGTAGAGTAGAGTAGAGTAGGGTAGGGTAGAGTAGAGTAGAGTACAGTAGACTATAGTAGAGTAGAGTAGAGTAGAGTAGAGTAGATGCGTACAAACATATATTTACTGCACTGATCCCAGATGAAGTCCTGTGTAGTTGTTGTTGTTGTTGTGTTGTTGTTGTTGTTGTTGTGTAACCCCAGGAGACTGACAGAAGACATTTGGTCCTTAATCAGGTCTTGACCAGTTCCTGCTTTTTGCCCGAAGGACGGACATCCGGCGCGTCAGCTTCGACACCGAGGACATGTCCGACGACGTCATCCCATTGGCCGACGTCCGCAACGCCGTGGCGCTGGACTGGAACGACCACGACGGCTTCGTTTACTGGACCGACGTCACCACAGACTCTATCAACAGAGCCATGTGGGACGGAACCAAGCAGGAGGTGCGTGCAGAAGTCTCCATACCCCCCCTTCACCGCTTCAGCACTTCAGCACAGGGGTTATGTGTTCTAATGGGAAAGTACGATTAGGGAAGGTCTGGAGGGAGAATTTGTATGTTTTTAAAGGTGATGAGAGAGAGAGAGAGAGAGAGAGAGAGAGAAGAGAGAGGCAGGAGAGAGAGGCGAAGTAGAGCGAGAGAGGGAGAGGGAAGAGAGAGGCAAGAGAGAGAGAGAGGGAAGAGAGAGAGGAGAGAGAGAGAGAGGCAAGAGAGAGACCAGAGAGAGAGACCAGAGAGAGAGACCAGAGAGAGATAGACCAGAGAGAGAACCCCAGAGAGAGACCAGAGAGAGTCCAGAGAAGTGAAATAGACAGGACTGCCCTCACTCTCAGCGCTCAACGTGTCCCTGTGAGTCAAATAGTGACTCACAGGGATACGTCATGTTCTTATTTATTTACTACATTTTACTTTCTTCCTTTGGACAAACATCAAAACTCTGAGTTAAACAAAAAGGAACTTCTATTTGGAGCATGCTCAGTCCTGAAGGAAAGGTAAATATTGTGACAGCTGTGAGCGGGAAGAGCAGTGTGTGTGTGTGTGTGGGCTGTGGCGCCCCCTGCTGGACGAGGAGGGCAGTGCAGGAGCAGAGACATGTTTATGCAGCTCTGTGTAGTTTATGTGTATGTGACAGGGGTTAATGATGATGTCACAGCTCACCTACTGTGGCTTTACTGTCTTCAGTGTGATTCATATAACATATATAACCAGAAAACTGACAACATGACCTAAAATCTGTTTCGTAAAGAATTCTGTTACTTTGGAAAAAGTAGTCCCTGTATTGGAATACTTTTAATTATTCTTTTTGTATTATTCTCTGGTCTCTCTCTGGTCTCTCTATGGTCTCTCTATGGTCTATCTCTGGTGTTTCTCTCTCTCTGGTCTCTCTCTATGGTCTCTCTCTGGCCTCTCTCTGGTCTCTCTCTGGTTTCTCTCTGGTCTCTCTCTGAGCTATCTCTGGTCTCTCTCTGGTCTCTCTGGTCACTCTCTGGTCTCTCTCTGGTCTCTCTCTGGTCTCTCTCTGGCCTTTCGCTGGTCTTTCTATGGTCTCTCTCTGGTCTCTCTCTGGTCTCTCTCTGGTCTCTCTCCAGCCTTTCTCTGGTCTCTCTCTGGTCTCTCTCTCTGGTCTCTCTCTGGTCTCTCTCTGGTCTCTCTATGGTCTCTCTCTGGTCTCTCTCTGGTCTCTCTCAGGGACCACTGTATTTCTAAATCCTTCTTCTACTGTTGCTTTTAGAGAGGATGTTCCACGTGATCTCAGTTTGGTGTCTGTGTCTCCAGGTGGTGGTGGACACGAGTCTGGAGAGTCCTGCAGGTCTAGCCATCGACTGGGTCACCAACAAACTCTACTGGACTGATGCAGGTAGCGTCTGTAGACCCAGGACTGAGGCTGTAGACCCAGGACTGAGGCTTGAGGCTGTAGACCCAGGACTGAGGCTGTAGACCCAGGACTGAGGCTGTAGACCCAGGACTGAGGCTGCAGACCCAGGACTGAGGCTGTAGACCCAGGACTGAGGCTGCAGACCCAGGACTGAGGCTGTAGACCCAGGACTGAGGCTGCAGACTATTATATTAAAAAATGACGTGTTCAAAATCCCTTATAAAGATGACCATGATTCAGAAAGTTAAATTCAAAAAGGTTTATTTCCCTAATACAAAAAGAATCTAAAACAGCTGTCCGGACCAAAAAGTATCTAATCCCTATCCTCTATATAAGGTGTAACATTGGTTGGGCGCTCCACCAAGTCACACAGCTAAACCCTGATCCGGACTGAAAAACTAACACACACATTCAAGCTATTCATTAAGTAAATGTGCAAGGGGAAGAAGGGGCGTGTCGTATCAGTCAGCTCTTGGTCCAGGGTCCGGCCTGGTCTCTCTGGGTCTCTCTGGTCTCTCTTGTCTCTCTCTGGTCTCTCCCTGGTCTCTCTCTCTCTGGTCTCTCTTGTCTCTCTCTGGTCTCTCTCTGGTCTCTCTGAGGTCTCTCTCAAGGCTCTCTCTCTCTGGTCTCCTGTCTCCTCTGGTCTCTCTCTGGTCTCTCTCTGGTCTCTCTGGTCTCTCTCTGGTCTCTCTCTCTGGTCTCTCTTTGGACTCTCTGGTCAAGGGGGTCTCTCTCTGGTCTCTCTTTTCTCTCTCTGGTCTCTCTCTGGTCTCTCTTGTCTCTCTCTGGTCTCTCCCTGGTCTCTCTCTGGTCTCTCTGGTCTCTCTCTGGTCTCTCTCTGATCTCTCTCTGGTCTCTCTCAGGTCTCTCTCTGGTCTCTCTTGTCTCTCTCTGGTCTCTCTGGTCTCTCTCTGGTCTCTCTTTGGTCTCTCTCTGGTCTCTCTTTGGTCTCTCTCTGGTCTCTCTGGTCTCTCTCTGGTCTCTCTTTGGTCTCTCCCTGGTCTCTCTCTGGTCTCTCTTGTCTCTCTCTGGTCTCTCTCTGGTTCTCTCTCTTGTCTCTCTCTGGTCTCTCCCTGGTCTCTCTCTGGTCTCTCTTGTCTCTCTCTGGTCTCTCTGGTATGTTGCCTGTATACCCCTGGTCTCTCAGGGTTAGTCCTGGTCCTGGTCCGACCTGTCCTTGGCTTTAACCTCTCTCATCCTGATTCCAAAGAGTCTGTAGTCTCACATTGTGCTGCAGCTGAAAAATCTCTCCTGGTAACTATGGTAACTATAATGTCAAAAGTCAGCACAGATCAACTATGGTCTGTCTCTGGTCCTTCTCTGGTCACTCTTTGGTCTCTCTCTGGTCTCTCTGGTCTCTCTCTGGTCTCTCTTTGGTCTCTCTCTGGTCTCTCTTTGGTCTCTCTCTGGTCTCTCTTTGGTCTCTCTCTTGGTCTCTCTTTGGTCTCTCTCTGGTCTCTCTCTCTGGTCTCTCTCTGGCCTCTCTCTGGTCTCTCTCTGGTCTCTCTCTCTTTAATAAACCAGGGACTATTGTATTCTAAAGCACAATCCATTTGCATCCATCTGGTGTCTGTGGATAATAGAGAGTCATGGTTTTCTGCTCACATGGTCCAGGTCTCAGAAGAAGTCGTTTTTCAGCTGCTTCTGATTAAAGAGACGCCATTAGTTTGAGTGGTTCTTTATTGATCCACTCGGAGTCACACAGCGATGGAGAGAGACCAGAGAGAGACCAGAGAGAGACCAGAGAGAGACCAGAGAGAGACCAGAGAGAGACCAGAGAGAGACCAGAGAGAGACCAGAGAGAGACCAGAGAGAGACCAGAGAGAGAGACCAGAGAGAGACCAGAGAGAGAGACCAGAGAGAGACCAGAGAGAGACCAGAGAGAGACCAGAGAGAGAGACCAGAGAGAGACCAGAGAGAGAGACCAGAGAGAGAGCTCCAGAGGCTGTAGAACGAGGGGCGAGGCCAGTCTCTCTGGTCTCTCTCTGGTCTCTCTCTGGTCTCTCTCTGGTCTCTCTCTGGTCTCTCTCTGGTCTCTCTCTGGTCCCTCTCTCTGGTCTCTCTCTGGTCTCTCTCTGGTCTCTCTCTGGTCTCTCTCTGGTCTCTCTCTGGTCCCTCTCTCTGGTCTCTCTCTGGTCTCTCTCTGGTCCCTCTCTCTGGTCTCTCTCTGGTCTCTCTCTGGTCTCTGATTGGACACATGTGTGTTTGACAGTTCTGTTACTTCTTAGAGTCTATGATTTATCGTTGTTTGTATCTCAGTTTTCGACAACAGAAGTTTTCAGCTTTTGTTTTCAGTTCTGAGAGAATAAGGATGTCTTTGGGCATCTCCCTCTGGTCTCTCTCTGGTCTCCCTCTGGTCTCCCTCTGGTCTCCCTCTGGTCTCTCTCTGGTCTCCCTCTGGTCTCTCTCTGGTCTCCCTCTGGTCTCCCTCTGGTCTCTCTCTGGTCTCCCTCTGTTCTCTCTCTGGTCTCTCTCTGGTCATCAGGAGTCTGTTTATTCTTCTTCTAGTTTTATGGTCTTGTCATAATTAGCAAGTTATAAATACAGATGGTGTGTACCAGAAGAGTTGGATCAGGCCAATACCATGTGGCCTAGAGAGAGACTACAGAGAGAGACCAGAGAGACACCAGAGAGACACCAGAGGGACACTAGAGAGACCAGAGAGAGACCAGAGAGAGACCCGAGGGACAAGAGAGAGAGCAGAGAGACCAGAGAGAGACCAGAGAGAGACCAGAGAGAGACCAGAGAGAGACCAGAGAGAGACCAGAGAGACACCCGAGGGACAAGAGAGAGACCAGAGAGAGACCAGAGAGAGACCAGAGAGAGACCAGAGAGAGACCAGAGAGACCAGAGAGACCAGAGAGAGTCCTAAATCCACTCTCTCCTGTCCTTGTGTCCTCTTCTGTCCGGGTCCAGCTCAGACCAATCAAACTC
This sequence comes from Knipowitschia caucasica, assembly GCA_964034765.1. NCBI lineage: Eukaryota > Metazoa > Chordata > Actinopteri > Gobiiformes > Gobiidae > Knipowitschia > Knipowitschia caucasica. The sequence goes on from OZ035826.1 coordinate 4,282,201, forward strand.
TTAATGAGCTGCTTTAAGTCTCCGCAGGTCGAGAGGCTCCGTCTGCTCCGCTGAATATTCATCTTTTATTTACTCGTAATTATTCTGAGGTGCTGACAAAGACCAGGAGGAGACCAGGAGGGGACCGGGAGGAGACCGCAAAGTCGACCGCAACCTCAAAACTTCAAGGACCCGGTGTTTATCGAGCCGTGAGGAGCTCCTAACAAACACACTTCATACAGAAGCCAGTCCCTGTGCTCCTCAGAGTCCCAGCAGGAGGCCAGTCCCTGTGCTCCTCAGAGTCCCAGCAGGAGGCCAGTCCCTGTGCTCCTCAGAGAGTCCCAGCAGGAGGCCAGTCCCTGTGCTCCTCAGAGTCCCAGCAGGAGGCCAGTCCCTGTGCTCCTCAGAGTCCCAGCAGGAGGCCAGTCCCTGTGCTCCTCAGAGTCCCAGCAGGAGGCCAGTCCCTGTGCTCCTCAGAGTCCCAGCAGGAGGCCAGTCCCTGTGCTCCTCAGAGTCCCAGCAGGAGGCCAGTCCCTGTGCTCCTCAGAGTCCCAGCAGGAGGCCAGTCCATGTGCTCCTCAGGGTCCGGGAGAGGCTTGTATAAATCAGAGCTGTTTTAAAGTCTATTCTCTGAGCCACAGGTGCAGAGACCCGAGACCAGGACTAATGTGATGGTACTTCCTGGTTCTAGTCAGGACTAATGTGGTCGTACTTCCTGGTTCTAGTCAGGACTAATGTGGTCGTACTTCCTGGTTCTAGTCAGGACTAATGTGGTCGTACTTCCTGGTTCTAGTCGGGACTAATGTGGTCGTACTTCCTGGTTCTAGTCAGGACTAATGTGGTCGTACTTCCTGGTTCTAGTCGGGACTAATGTGGTCGTACTTCCTGGTTCTAGTCAGGACTAATGTGGTCGTACTTCCTGGCTGTTAAAGTTTAAGTCTGAGTCCAGTTTTACCCCTATACAGTATTTGTATGAACTATTATTTTTCTGCAGGTGTTGTTTATGGTTGGACCAGGTGAGTCGCTCCTGCTGGTTTCCATGGAGATGTGGTCATGAGTCATCAACACGACAGCTGTCTTCAATAGGACTTAGAATGACTCTGGGTTGTGCAAGACAGGGCCTGGTTAGTGCTGTGATGGGAGACCTCTGGGAACAGCAGGTGCCACAGTGGGGCGGCTGCGGCTGTAAACTACCAAACTGTGGTTGTGTCCTTAGGCAAGACACTTCCCCCACTTTAGAATGAGTCTGGTGTGTGTGTGAATGGTTGGTGGCTCCAAAAGGTCCATGATCACGTGCACTGACATGCTGCAAGCTCACTCCCCATGGTGGGGGTGTACCCGGAAAGAGATTTACCCAATTCTTTTGTAGGAGGGTTTTAGAGACCAGGGAGAGACCAGAGAGAGACCAGAGAGAGACCAGAGAGAGACCAGGGAGAGACCAGGGAGAGACCACAGAGAGACCAGAGAGAGACAAGAGAGAGTCCAGAGGGAGACCAGAGAGAGACCAGAGAGAGACCAGAGAGAGACCAGAGAGAGACTAGAGGGAGACCAGGGAGAGTCCAGAGGGAGACCAGAGGGAGACCAGAGGGAGACCAGAGAGAGACAAGAGAGAGACCAGAGAGAGTCCAGAGGGAGACCAGAGAGAGTCCAGAGGGAGACCAGGGAGAGACCAGAGAGAGACCAGAGAGAGACTAGAGAGAGACTAGAGGGAGACCAGGGAGAGTCCAGAGGGAGACCAGGGAGAGTCCAGAGGGAGACCAGAGAGAGACCAGAGAGAGACCAGAGAGAGACCAGAGAGAGACCAGAGAGAGACCAGAGAGAGACCAGAGAGAGACCAGAGAGAGACAGAGAGAGACCAGAGAGAGTCCAGAGGGAGACCAGGGAGAGACCAGAGACAGACCAGAGAGAGACTAGAGAGAGACTAGAGAGAGACCAGAGAGAGACCAGAGAGAGACAGAGAGAGACCAGAGAGAGTCCAGAGGGAGACCAGGGAGAGACCAGAGAGAGACCAGAGAGAGACTAGAGAGAGACTAGAGTAGAGCTGGTCTCCCCCTCGCTCTGAAAGCCGCTCTGGTTGCTCCAAACACACAAAGACTCACTCACACACACACAGACACACACACACACAGACTCACACACACACACACACAGATTCTGGGGTGACTGCACGCCGCCTCAGGGCTCGGTTTAATTGGCAGATTGAGGCTGTCATCCACGAGGCTCTGACAGCAGCAGAGGGAGGTGTGGAAGCCTCCGGAACAGCCCTGGGAGGACATCAGGGTTAATGTGCAGCAGGCTCCGGGAATACACATCTACTGAGAGGAAATAGGATTTTATTTGTACCAGAGTTTGTTTTGTTTTTCTAAATTTCTCCAACAGGATCAACAAAATATCTGTCTATCTTATTTTATTAAGTCTTATTTTTATTTTATTTATTTTATTTATTTTATTTATTTTATTTATTTTATTTATTTTATTTATTTTATTTATTTTATTTATTTTATTTATTTTATTTAATCTTTATCTATATATATACTGCGCGTAATAATAATATCTGGATAGAGTATTAGCTCATAGCTGTACCACCCATGGCCACATGGGGCGCTGTGGTGCTGCAGACTAAAGTCACGTTACCCAGAAATAGGTCCCATAGAACTCATTGTAAACTAAAACAGCTGGACCCCACCTAACAGAGAACCTGACAGAGAACCTGACAGAGAACCTGACAGAGAACCTGACAGAGAACCTAACAGAGAACCTGACAGAGAACCTGACAGAGAACCTGACAGAGAACCTGACAGAGAACCTGACAGAGAACCTGACAGAGAACCTGACAGAGAACCTGACAGAGAACCTGACAGAGAACCTGACAGAGAACCTGACAGAGAACCTACAGAGAACCTGACAGAGAACTTGACAGAGAACCTGAAAGAGAACCTGACAGAGAACCTGACAGAGAACCTGACAGAGAACCTGACAGAGAACCTGACAGAGAACCTGACAGAGAACCTGACAGAGAACCTGACAGAGAACCTACAGAGAACCTGACAGAGAACTTGACAGAGAACCTGAAAGAGAACCTGACAGAGAACTTGACAGAGAACCTGAAAGAGAACCTGACAGAGAACCAGACAGAGAACCTAACAGAGAACCTGATAGAGAACCTGACAGAGAACCTGACAGAGAACCTACATAGAACCTACAGAGAACTTGACAGAGAACCTGAAGGAGAACCTGGTAGAGAACCTGACAGAGAACCTAACAGAGAACTTGACAGAGAACCTGAAGGAGAACCTGATAGAGAACCTGACAGAGAACCGGACAGAGAACTTGACAGAGAACCTGATAGAGAACCTGACAGAGAACCTGACAGAGAACCTACAGTGTCTCTTGTCGTCCGGAACTATTTTTCTTGTTAAACTGCTTTTTTTCCTCCCGCTGTAACTCCGCTCTAGCTGCCCTCTGATTGGTCAGAATGCTGCCCCCTGATTGGTTAAA
>OZ035826.1:4290677-4468177 GCA_964034765.1 Knipowitschia caucasica
GAGAGAGACCAGAGCGAGACCAGAGAGAGACCAGAGAGAGACCAGAGAGAGACCAGAGAGAGACCAGAGAGAGTCATAGTAATAGTAGAAAATGGTCTGAATCAAGCGGCTGCTCCACCTCTGCTGCTACTGTATATAATGTTAATATTATCAACTACTACTTCTATACGTGTTACCATGGCGACCCGTCACTCCCTGGTCCCAGGCGAGATACAGACTCGTCCAGCATTCCACAAAACCTAAATCTAAAAGAACATCTCCACAAACGGACCAAAGAGAGAAATGTTTTTCTGAAGACATTAAAGACATTCTTTGTGACTCAAAAATACAATAGTGTCCTTTCTCTCTGCTCCTGCCTCTCCCACGGTTTGTCCTTGATTCTGCCTGGTCCCTCCTGCAGACCCAGACCCCCCCCTCCCTCCCTCCCTCACCCCCACCTCACCCCCCTCACCCCCCCACGGAGACTTTATTACAGCCTGAGGATCAACTGCAGCTCCGTGGGACGTCCCGGACCAAACCCAAAATGAAGTCCGGTGCAGAAGTGTGGCCTTGAACTGGCAGAAAGAGGTCTGGGACCCACTGGGACCGTAACAGACTCAGTATTTATAACTCTGTAAGTCCAGACAGCTGCACACAGACAGAGAGGCAGAGCAGGACACAGTTGTTGATTCGCCAAAGACAGATCAGAGAAGTACACAGTGACAAGAGGAAGAGAGACCATTGAGCGGTGAGAGAGAGACCAGAGGGAGATTAGAGAAAGACCAGAGAGCGACCATAGAGAGACCAGAGAGAGACCATAGAGAGACCAGAGAGAGAGACCATAGAGAGACCAGAGAGAGACCAGAGAGAGACCATAGAGAGACCAGAGAGAGAGACCATAGAGAGACCAGAGAGAGACCAGAGAGAGACCATAGAGAGACCAGAGAGAGAGACCATAGAGAGACCAGAGAGAGACCAGAGAGAGACCATAGAGAGACCAGAGAGAGAGACCATAGAGAGACTAGAGAGAGACCATAGAGAGAGACCATAGAGAGACCAGAGAGAGAGACCATAGAGAGACCAGAGAGAGACCAGAGAGAGACCACAGAGAGACCAGAGAGAGACCAGAGAGAGACCACAGAGAGACCAGAGAGAGACCAGAGAGAGACCAGAGAGAGACCACAGAGAGACCAGAGAGAGACCAGAGAGAGACCACAGAGAGACCAGAGAGAGACCACAGAGAGACCAGAGAGAGACCAGAGAGAGACCACAGAGAGACCAGAGAGAGACCAGAGAGAGACCACAGAGAGACCAGAGAGAGACCACAGAGAGACCACAGAGAGACCAGAGAGAGACCAGAGAGAGACCACAGAGAGACCACAGAGAGACCACAGAGAGACCACAGAGAGAGATTAGAGAGAGAGAGAGAGAGACCATAGAGAGACCAGAGAGAGACCACAGAGAGACCACAGAGAGACCACAGAGAGACCAGAGAGAGACCACAGAGAGACCAGAGAGAGACCAGAGAGAGACCAGAGAGAGACCACAGAGAGACCAGAAAGAGACAGAGAGAGAGACCAGAGAGTGACCCGAAAGAGACTAGGGCTGGGCGATATAAACGGTATAAGCGGTATGCGATATAAATTTGGCCCACGGTAGAGATTTTTGTTATACCGGCATATTGCAATAGGTCATTATGTCATCAAATTGCGCAGGCTCTGACGCCAGCAGAGAGCATCAAAACAAACCGGCATTCAGCAGCATTAGCCTAGCACTATTAGCCTAGCACTATTAGCCTAGCACTATTAGCCTAGCACTATTAGCCTAGCACTATTAGCCTATTAGCCTAGCACTATTAGCCTAGCAGACACCACTGGAAACAACAAACAACAGCATGGCATTAACACCGTGTTTCTGTCTCTGTATTGTTGTCACAGCGGCCCCAGCAGAGGTAAATACACACACAGTAATCACAGTTTAAGAGTCTACCTTTTGGCCAATCAGTGTCAAAGCGGCGTAAGCTCGAAGCGCCAGCGTGAGCCAAGATCCATGCGTGAGCCGTGTCCACAGCATCACAGCAGAAGTTTGGGAAAGTTACCGTCAGATTCGGACCTCCGCGGTCAATATCTCACAAAAGCTACTTTGTTAAACAAAATTGATTGTGCCAAAATAATCATTTACATCAATTGTTCAAATCCAATATGCTGTTTTAATGCAGATAAATCCATTGAATCATCCAGTTCACTGCAAGCGCAGAGAAAAGCGCTTAGGGAGCGTCAACAAATGGCAAGACCAGCTTTGTAAACGAACAATAGCTTTTACTGAAGTCATGTACCTGCACAAAACTCTCAGACACTATAAATAATGACCATGTCTAACTCCTACAGACTTTGATTTCAACATTTGTGAGTTTTTTATATTTTAAATGAATGCATATGTTTTTCTTTTTAAAAATTTACTGTAACATACATAAATAATGTATGTTATAACATTTGTCTCTTTATTCGTCTCACAACTGATTTTCTAACTCAAAAAATATATATATTAGATTCTAATATATAAATAAGTAACAATCTTGACTATTTTATGCAAGAACCTGCTAGACCTATATTGAAATTCACACACCAAACTATACCGCAATATGAATTTTAGGCCATATCGCCCACCCCTAAAAGAGACCATAGAGAGGCCGAAGAGAGAGACCAGGGAGAGGTGACGACAAGAGCACAAACTCTTGACGTCACCGACACCGACCTACAACACCCGCCTCCCCCGCTCTCTGATTGGTCGGAGGGGATTCAACCGAGGAAACTGCAGCCACTAGGATCAGACCCAGACGTACATGTAGGAAATGACCATGGACCAGAGTTTACACATGGTAAGACCAGACGTACATGTAGGAGATGATCATGGACCAGAGTTTACACATGGTAAGACCAGACGTACATGTAGGAAATGACCATGGACCAGAGTTTACACATGGTAAGACCAGACGTACATGTAGGAGATGACCATGGACCAGAGTTTACACATGGTAAGACCAGACGTACATGTAGGAAATGACCATGGACCAGAGTTTACACATGGTAAGACCAGACGTACATGTAGGAGATGATCATGGACCAGAGTTTACACATGGTAAGACCAGACGTACATGTAGGAAATGATCATGGACCAGAGTTTACACATGGTAAGACCAGACGTACATGTAGGAGATGATCATGGACCAGAGTTTACACATGGTAAGACCAGACGTACATGTAGGAGATGATCATGGACCAGAGTTTACACATGGTAAGACCAGACGTACATGTAGGAGATGACCATGGACCAGAGTTTACACATGGTAAGACCAGACGTACATGTAGGAGATGATCATGGACCAGAGTTTACACATGGTAAGACCAGACGTACCAGGGTAGCACCATCAAACTCATACCCACAACACACCAAGAACCAGGATTGACTTTAATAGTTTAAATGAATTTACAATCCACCAGGAAGCCCTCCCCCCTGGATCTGATTCCAAGTCTTTCTCCGTGTGGCTTTCCTGGTGTCTGGAGACCTGGTGATGTCACACGACTTCAAGGACCAGTGAGACTTCTTCACATGTATTCATTTGTGAAAGTTAAGAAGGTCACGAGTGTGTGTGTCTCTGTGTGTGTGAGTGTGTGTGTGTGTCTGTGTGTCTGTGTGTGTGTCTGTGTGTGTGTGTCTGTGTGTGCGTGTCTGTGTGTGTGTCTGTGTGTGTGTGTCTGTGTGTGCGTGTCTGTGTGTCTGTGTGTGTGTCTGTGTGTGCGTGTCTGTGTGTGTGTCTGTGTGTGCGTGTCTGTGTGTGTGTCTGTGTGTGCGTGTCTGTGTGTGTGTCTGTGTGTGCGCGTGTGCGTGCGTGCGTGTCTGTGTGTGCGCGTGTGTGTCTGTGTGTACGCGTGTGTGTCTGTGTGTGTGTCTGTGTGTCTGTGTGTGCGTATGGGTCTGTGTGTGTCAGTGTGTGTGCGTATGGGTCTGTGTGTGTCAGTGTCTATCTGTGTGTGTCTGTGTGTGCGTGTCTGTGTGTGTGTCTGTGTGTGCGTGTGTGTGTGTGAAGGGAGTGTGGTAATTTAAGGTGGAACTTGCAGATGTCCTGGAGGTGCAACCCCATCCCACAGAGACCCACAGCCTCAGAGGGTATCGGGTGAGGTCCCAGAGCACACAAAACATGTAACACACAGACACACACCCTCTCTCTCTCTGCTCTCTCTGATCTCTCTCTCTGTTTGGTCTCTCTCTAGTCTCTCTCTCTGGTCTCTCTCTCTTTCTGCTCTCTCTCTCTCTGCTCTCTCTCCCTCTGCTCTCTCTCTCTTTCTGCTCTCTCTCTCTCTCTCTGCTCTTTCTCTCTTTCGCTCCCTCTGCTCTCTCTCTCTGGTCTCTCTCTCTGCTCTCTCTCTCTCTCTCTGCTCTCTCTCTTTCGCTCCCTCTGCTCTCTCTCCCTCTGCTCTCTCTCTCTTTCTGCTCTCTCTCTCTCTGCTCTTTCTCTCTTTTGCTCCCTCTGCTCTCTCTCTCTGGTCTCTCTCTGCTCTCTCTCTCTGGACTCTCTCTTTCTCTCCCTCTGCTCTCTCTCTCTCTCTGCTCTCTCTCTTTTTCTCCCTCTGCTCTCTCTCCCTCTGCTCTCTCTCTCTTTCTGCTCTCTCTCTCTCTGCTCTTTCTCTCTTTCGCTCCCTCTGCTCTCTCTCTCTGGTCTCTCTCTCTGCTCTCTCTCTCTGGACTCTCTCTTTCTCTCCCTCTGCTCTCTCTCTCTCTCTCTGCTCTCTCTCTCTTTCTCTCCCTCTGCTCTCTCTCTCTCTTTCTGCTCTCTCTCTGGTCTCCCTCTGCTCTCTCTCCCTCTGCTCTCTCTCCCTCTGCTCTCTCTCTCTCTGAGCAGGTGATGAGTGTTGGGACGGCTCGGTGTCAATTGTTGGTGTTGGAAATCTGCCCCAAGTGGCATTCGTCCTCTACCTCAGACCTCTGAATGGGATCTCAGTCATGCCTCACCCACTCCTCCCTCATGCCTCACCCACTCCTCCCTCATGCCTCACCCACTCCTCCCTCATGCCCCCCCTCCCCCTCCTCCTCCTGCTTCAACAGTTGCTAACACCGGCGCTCGTTTGTTTTGACCGGAGTTGAGTCACACTGACACATTTGGCTTCACACACGAGTGACAGCTGCCGCCAGGATCTGAGGAAGGACACGGCCTTCTGTGTGAGAGAGAGACCAGAGAGAGAGACCAGAGAGAGAGAGACCAAAGAGAGAGAGACCAGAGAGAGAGAGACCAAAGAGAGAGAGACCAGAGAGAGAGACCAGAGAGAGAGACCAGAGAGAGAGAGACCAGAGAGAGAGACCAGAGAGAGACCAGAGAGAGACCAGAAAGAGAGAGACCAGAGAGAGACCAGAGAGAGAGAGACCAGAGAGAGAGAGACCAGAGAGAGAGAGAGAGACCAGAGAGAGAGACCAGAGAGAGAGAGACCAGAGAGAGAGACCAAAGAGAGAGAGACCAGAGAGCGAGAGACCAGAGAGAGAGAGAGACCAGAGAGAGAGAGACCAGAGAGAGAGACCAGAGAGAGACCAGAAAGAGAGAGACCAGAGAGAGACCAGAGAGAGAGAGACCAGAGAGAGAGAGACCAGAGAGAGAGAGAGAGACCAGAGAGAGAGACCAGAGAGAGAGACCAGAGAGAGAGAGACCAGAGAGAGAGAGACCAGAGAGAGAGAGACCAGAGCGAGAGAGACCAAAGAGAGAGAGACCAGAGAGAGAGAGACCAGAGAGAGAGAGACCAGAGAGAGAGAGACCAGAGAGAGAGAGACCAGAGAGAGAGAGACCAAAGAGAGAGAGACCAAAGAGAGAGAGACCAGAGAGAGAGAGACCAGAGAGAGAGACCAGAGAGAGAGACCAGAGAGAGAGAGACCAGAGAGAGAGAGACCAGAGAGAGAGACCAGAGAGAGAGAGACCAGAGAGAGAGAGACCAGAGAGAGAGAGACCAGAGAGAGAGACCAAAGAGAGAGAGACCAGAGAGCGAGAGACCAGAGAGAGAGAGAGACCAGAGAGAGAGAGACCAGAGAGAGAGACCAGAGAGAGACCAGAAAGAGAGAGACCAGAGAGAGACCAGAGAGAGAGAGACCAGAGAGAGAGAGACCAGAGAGAGAGAGAGAGACCAGAGAGAGAGACCAGAGAGAGAGAGACCAGAGAGAGAGAGACCAGAGAGAGAGAGACCAGAGAGAGAGAGACCAGAGCGAGAGAGACCAAAGAGAGAGAGACCAGAGAGAGAGAGAGACCAGAGAGAGAGAGACCAAAGAGAGAGAGACCAAAGAGAGAGAGACCAGAGAGAGAGAGACCAGAGAGAGAGAGACCAGAGAGAGAGAGACCAAAGAGAGAGAGACCAGAGAGCGAGAGACCAGAGAGAGAGAGAGAGACCAGAGAGAGAGAGACCAGAGAGAGACCAGAAAGAGAGAGACCAGAGAGAGAGAGGCTAGAGAGAGAGACCAGAGAGAGAGACCAGAGAGAGAGAGACCAAAGAGAGAGAGACCAGAGAGAGAGACCAGAAAGAGAGAGACCAGAGAGAGAGAGGCTAGAGAGAGAGACCAGAGAGAGAGAGACCAAAGAGCGAGAGACCAGAGAGAGAGATACCAGAGAGAGAGAGACCAGAGAGAGAGAGGCCAGAGAGAGAGAAACCAGAGAGAGGCCAAAGAGAGAGAGACCAGAGAGAGACCAGAGAGAGACCAGAGAGAGAGAGGCCAGAGAGAGAGAAACCAGAGAGAGGCCAAAGAGAGAGAGACCAGAGAGAGAGATATAGAGGCCAGAGAGAGAGAGAGACCAGAGAGCGAGAGACCAGAGAGAGACCACAGAGAGAGATACCAGAGAGAGACCACAGAGAGAGATCCCGTCCTGATTGATGGTCTTCGGTTTCAAAGTTGTCAGATTCTCAGGATCCGTCTGTATCGTGGCAACAGGAGGAGGTCACGGCAGCATCAGAAACACACCAAACAAATACAGAAATGCCTGAAACGTGAGGAGGGGGGAGGGGGTGAGGAGGGGGGAGACAAGGGGGGTCCAGCTGATGTAACATGGGAATAATCAAAGGGACAAAGACCGCAGTGAGACCGCAGAGACCAGGAGGAGCAGATAGTGAACAGTATGGAGCTGACATTTCCCAGTCTCCAGGTGACATTTGAGGCCGGCCACGATCCCTGCTCCTTCTGATCCAGGTCCCATCCCCAGGACTCAATTACATTGGGCCCGGGGCAGGGTCTACGGCACGGGTCGGCCCCCCAGGGGAGACTCCTGGGAGCGAGGGGGGAGGGGGAGGGAACAAGGCCCAAGAGCAAGAAAAAAGGAAATGGCAATTAGAGCTGATGCTGTGGATGTGATTATGGAGCTGTTTAAACTCATCTACACATGGACTAGAGGCCACCTGTGGTACTGCAGCCTGAACCCACATCTCTCTGGTCTCTCTCATGGTCTCTCTCTCTGCTCTCTCTCTCTGCTCTCCCTCTCGTTCTCTCCCTCTGATCTCTCTCTCTCTGCTCTCTCTCTCTTTCTCTCCCTCTGGTCTCTCTCTTCCTCTCTCTGGTCTCTCTCTCTGGTCTCTCTCTCTCTCTCTCTGGTCTCTCCCTCTCTGATCTCTCTCTCTCTGCTCTCTCTCTCTCTTTCTCAACCCCTGCTCTCTCTCTCTGCTCTCTTTCTCTCCCTCTGTGCTCTCTCTCTGGTCTCTTCCTCTCTGGTCTCTCTCTCTGGTCTCTCTCTCTGGTCTCTCCCTCTCTGGTCTCTTCCTCTCTAGTCTCTCTCTCTGATCTCTCTCTCTGGTCTCTCCCTCTCTGGTCTCTCTCTCTGGTCTCTCTCTCTTTCTCTCCCTCTGGTCTCTCTCTTCCTCTCTCTGGTCTCTCTCTCTGGTCTCTCTCTCTCTCTCTCTCTGGTCTCTCCCTCTCTGATCTCTCTCTCTCTGCTCTCTCTCTCTCTTTCTCAACCTCTGCTCTCTCTCTCTGCTCTCTTTCTCTTTCTCTCCCTCTGTGCTCTCTCTCTGGTCTCTTCCTCTCTAGTCTCTCTCTCTGATCTCTCTCTCTGGTCTCTCCCTCTCTGGTCTCTCTCTCTGGTCTCTCCCTCTCTGGTCTCTCTCTCTGGTCTCTTCCTCTCTAGTCTCTCTCTCTGGTCTCTCTCTCTGGTCTCTCTCTCTGGTCTCTCTCTCTGGTCTCTCTCTCTGGTCTCTTCCTCTCTAGTCTCTCTCTCTGATCTCTCTCTCTGGTCTATTCCTCTCTGGTCTCTCTCTCTGGTCTCTCCCTCTCTGATCTCTCTCTCTGGTCTCTCCCTCTCTGATCTCTCTCTCTGGTCTCTCCCTCTCTGATCTCTCTCTCTGGTCTCTCCCTCTCTGGTCTCTCTCTCTGGTCTCTCCCTCTCTGGTCTCTCTCTCTGGTCTCTCTCTCTCTAATTAAAGTGAATACCTCTGGGTGTGTTTGGATTTCTGACGTGAGGCGAGGAGCTGATGTTATTGGGGAGCACAGAAGGGGGAGAGAGTCTGAGAGAAACCCCCATAAATATTCTAGTGTTTTCTTAACATGGGTTTGCACTATTGATTATACAGGCCCCACTTCATCCCACAATAAATAATACACACACACTGCCATTTCTTCACTTCTGACGGATCCACATCACACTGGAGCTACTGCCTCAAAGCAATCAGAGAGAGAGGAGCAGAGGGAGAGAGCAGAGGGAGAGAGAGCAGAGAGCAGAGGGAGAGAGGAGAGGGAGAGAGGAGAGGGAGAGAGCAGAGAGAGAGGAGAGGGAGAGAGCAGAGAGAGAGAGAGAGCAGAGGGAGAGAGCAGAGGGAGAGAGAGCAGAGGGAGAGAGAGAGGGAGAGAGCAGAGAGAGAGAGGAGAGGGAGAGAGAGAGAGAGAGCAGAGAGAGAGAGAGAGCAGAGGGAGAGAGCAGAGAGAGAGAGCAGAGGGAGAGAGAGCAGAGGGAGAGAGCAGAGAGAGAGAGAGCAGAGGGAGAGAGAGCAGAGGGAGAGAGCAGAGAGAGAGAGAGCAGAGGGAGAGAGCAGAGGGAAAGGAGAGGGAGAGAGCAGAGAGAGAGAAACAAGAGAGACGCCAGAGGGAGAGAGCAGAGAGAGAGTAGAGGGAGATAGACCAGAGAGAGACTAGAGAGAGACCAGAGAGAGACCAGAGAGAGTCCAGAGAGAGAGGCCAGAGAGAGACCAGAGAGAGTCCAGATAGAGACCAGAGAGAGACCAGAGAGAGTCCAGAGTGAGTCCAGAGTGAGTCCAGAGAGAGACCAGAGAGAGTCCAGATGGAGACCAGAGAGAGACCAGAGAGAGTCCAGAGAGAGTCCAGAGAGAGTCCAGAGAGAGAGGCCAGAGAGAGACCAGAGAGAGACCAGAGAGAGTCCAGATAGAGACCAGAGAGAGACCAGAGAGAGTCCAGAGTGAGTCCAGAGTGAGTCCAGAGAGAGTCCAGATGGAGACCAGAGAGAGACCAGAGAGAGTCCAGAGAGAGTCCAGAGAGAGTCCAGAGAGAGTCCAGAGAGAGTCCAGAGAGAGAGGCCAGAGAGAGACCAGAGAGAGAGACCAGAGAGAGTCCAGATAGAGACCAGAGAGAGACCAGAGAGAGTCCAGAGTGAGTCCAGAGTGAGTCCAGAGAGAGGCCAGAGAGAGTCCAGATGGAGACCAGAGAGAGACCAGAGAGAGACCAGAGAGAGAGACCAGTGAGAAACCAGTGAGAAACCAGTGAGAGACCAGAGGGAGTCCAGACCCCCCTGCACCTGTGCTCCTCCTCTGAGTGTTTGGACAAAAGCTGCAGGAGAGAGCATTCCAGCGACTGTGTCCCGACATGTTGTAAACACCAAGTGTCAGAAACAACATGGACCAGAAGAGAAGGGGGGGGGGAAGACTTGGGGGGAGGGGGGGTGGTTAGAGCCGATCCTGAAGCTAAACTGACAGTAGCATGGAAGCTAAATGTACAAACGCATCACTTTTCTGTCACAGACTGAAGGAGATACAGTATATCAAAAAATCAGGTCAAGTAGGGCTGCACGAGAGAGACCAGAGAGAGGGAACAGAGAGAGAGACCAGAGAGAGGGCGATGAGAGAGAGACCAGAGAGAGAGACTAGAGAGAGAGACCAGAGAGAGAGACTAGAGAGAGAGACCAGAGAGAGGACGATGAGAGAGAGACCAGAGAGAAAAACCAGAGAGAGAGACTAGAGAGAGGGAACAGAGAGAGGGCGATGACAGAAAGACCAGAGAGAGATACTAGAGAGAGACCACAGAGAGACCAGAGAGAGAGACCACAGAGAGACCAGAGAGACCCAGACCGTGGCCACAAGAATTGACAGAGAAGGACGGAGCAGCAGCGTGTTTTTAACATGTATCTTTAGCATGTATTTAGCATGCATTTTAGCCCGTGTACTTTAGCATGTATTTAGCATGTATTTTAGCATGTATTTAGCATGTATTTTAGCCCGTGTACTTTAGCTTAGGTTTTATTTCTTTTTAATCTTTTGTTTGTATTTTATAATAAATCATTTCTAACTTGCTTTTAATTCCGTGGTCCTTTTAAAAAGCGCGTCCAAAGAAACCGTTTCCGGATGTGACGTCGTGGAAACAAGAGATTTAACATTGACGATGAGAGGAGTATTGCACCTGCCGTCACCATGGCAACGTGTTTCTATATGTTGGCCTTGGAGGATAATCCCTGCAAGGAACTGAAATATTAAAACTATGGAAGAACACTGTTACCGTAGCAACGGACGTGTACAGGTTAGGTCTGTGGGAAAGCAAGCCACACATAAGAACTGTTTTCTTTTACTCTACTCTACTCTACTCTACTCTACTCTACTCTACTCTACTCTACTCTACCCTACCCTACCCTACCCTACCCTACCCTACCCTACCCTACCCTACCCTACCCTACCCTACCCTACCCTACCCTACCCTACCCTACTCTACTCTACTCTACTCTACTCTACTCTACTCTACTCTACCCTACCCTACCCTACTCTACTCTACTCTACTCTACTCTACTCTACTCTACTCTACTCTACTCTACCCAACCCTACTCTACTCTACTCTACTCTACTCTACTCTACTCTACTCTACCCAACCCTATCCTACTATACCCTACCCTACTCTACCCAACCCTACCCTAACCTACTCTACTCTACCCTGCCCTCCTCTACTCTACTCTACACTAACCCTACTCTACTTTAATCTACTCTACTCTAACCCTACCCTCCCCTACTCTACCCTGATTAGAGTAAAGTAAAAACACAGCCTAAGTCTCTGTTTTCAGAAAAGTCACACTTCTTTCTTGGTAAATGTTTCATGAAGATTCAGAAAATGACAATAACAAATGGTTTAGTTGAATGTAGGTCATGTTCCGTTTCCAAAGGATTTGAAAGAACTTCTTCAGAACGTGAAGACGCTCAGATCAGAGAATCTGATTGTCCCACAGCGGGGAAATGCCAGTGTTGTAGCGCACTAACAGCACAGAGACGGCTTCTCAACAGGAGCCAACACACACACACACATATATACACACACACACTCATGAGTACATACTGTAGTATATATTATTTATTAATATTCTGTTGTATTAAACTAAAGTAGATAAAGTGACATTTTGAGCCAAAACGTACATACACACAGAAAATGTGTTTTAAGACAACTTGTTTTAAAGCTGAGGTAAGTAACTTTCAAAGGACACAAAAATATAACTGCAGTAAAATCTATGGACATCATGATGTATTAAGCATTAACTAATGATGAGTTCATGATAAGTAAGCTTTATTTATATACCGCCTTTCACAGACCAGAGTCACAAAGCGGTTTACAATTGTTATTTTTTGGGCACTTGTCTCTCACTCCACACAGAGATGGGAGCGGGGTCGCCGAACAGGAGGCGCATGCCATGATTGTGTCGTCATTATTACAGTAGATTTCTGCCACATGACTCATGATGTTCATGATGTTCATGATGTTCATGATGTTCATGACAGGTTGATGATTTTTTGGTCATTTCATCGCTTTTTCAGTAAATTCATGTTATCATTCATGTTCTTGAATCTTTTGGTCTCACTCAGCATGTGAGTGGCCCCACCCACAGCAGAGGGCACACTCTAGACCTGTTAGTTACAAAGGGGGTGAACATTTCTAATGTAAACGTGGTCGATGTTGCGCTTTCGGATCATTTTTGTATATTTTTTGACATGTGTTTCACTAACAAACCACCAGTGGACTCTGCAACTGTACGAAGAAGACACATAAATGAAAATACGGGTGAACTATTTATGGGAATGATAAACTTTGAGAATGCATCGTATTCTACTGTAGATGAACTGTTTAACTCTGTCACCTCTAGTGTTTTGAAAGTTCTGGACACCATCGCTCCTGTGAAGGTTAAAATAGTGAAAAATAAGCAGAAGGCGCCGTGGGCTAAAGCAGACTCGGTCAGGGCACAAAAGAGAGAGTGCCGGAGGGCCGAGCGGAAGTGGCGCAAGTCCAACCACCAGGTTGATTACAAGATCTTCAAAGATAAGTTGTGCGAGTTTAACCAGGTGCTACGTAGTACGAGAGAAAGGTATTTTTCTGAAATGATTGAAGGCTGCAGCAACAATCTGCGTGTTCTGTTTTCAACAGTTAATAGATTAACAAACCCCCCTGTTCAAATGCCATTAGAGCTAACTTCCAAACGTAAATGTAATGAGTTTGCACATTTTTTCAATGACAAGGTTCAAGGCATCAAAAACGCCATTGTCTCCAATCCACAGATAACAATCCAACAGCCAGAAAGGCTCTTTGAGCTAACTTACTTTGCACCTGTAGATGATAAAAACTGTCCAAGAGATAATCTCCAGTTTGAGCTCCTCCACATGCAGCTTGGATGTACTACCCACTAGATTTCTAAAGTCTGTTCTGAGCAGTCTGTTACCTTCACTCACACAAATAGTAAACATGTCCCTTAATTCTGGAATATTCCCAAAGGCCCTGAAAACTGCAGTCATCAGGCCCCTGCTAAAAAAGAGCAGTCTGGATGCTACGGTACTTAACAACTATCGTCCCATCTCAAATCTGCCATTTATGGGGAAAGTCCTTGAAAAAGTTGTCTACCTACAGCTTACTAGATTTCTTATAATCAACAACTAATTTGATAAGTTTCAGTCCGGCTTTAGACCCCACCACAGCACTGAGACTGCTCTTGTTAAGGTTACAAACGATATCCGGCTGAACACTGACGCAGGCAAAGTCTCAATCTTAATCTTGTTAGATCTAAGTGCTGCCTTTGACACTGTCGACCATGAGATCCTCTTACAGAGACTAGAGGACTGGGTTGGCGTCGCTGGCACCGCCCTAAGTTGGTTTAGGTCTTACCTTGAAGACAGGAAGTACTTTGTGGAGATTGGAAACTGTGTCTCAGATCATATGGCCCTGACCTGTGGAGTCCCACAGGGGTCGATCCTGGGACCTCTTCTGTTCAATCTCTACATGCTGCCGTTAGGTCAGTTAATACGCAGAAACAAAGTGTCCTATCACAACTATGCAGACGACACTCAGATCTATGTCTCACTGACTGCAGGAGAACATGGACCAGTGGACTCACTCCTTCACTGTATCCAACAGATCAGTGAGTGGATGCAAAACAACTTCCTTCAGCTAAACGCAGACAAAACTGAAATGATTGTCTTTGGTCCCCAGAAACAAATAGAGAGCGTCATCTGTCATCTACAGTCTCTCTCCCTAAAACCTTCAAACAAGGTCAGAAATCTAGAGGTAATACTGGACTCAGACTTAAATTTTAATAGCCACATCAAATCAGTAACATCAGCAGCTTTTTACCATCTAAAAAACATTGCCAGGATCAAAAACATAGTGTCTAAAGCAGACCTGGAGATTCTTATCCATGCATTTGTCTCCAGTAGGTTAGACTACTGCAATGGCCTGCTCACAGGTCTGTCCAAACAGGCTGTAAAACAGCTGCAGTACATTCAAAATGCAGCAGCTCCAGTCCTGACTAGAACCAGGAAGTACGACCACATTAGTCCAGTCCTCAGGTCTCTGCACTGGCTTCCTGTGGCTCAGAGAATAGACTTTAAAACAGCTCTGCTTGTGTACAAGTCTCTCCATGGCCTCGCACCAAAATATATTAGTGACATGTTAGTCCCATATGAACCAGCCCGGACTCTGAGGAGCACAGGGACTGGACTCCTGCTGGGACTCTGAGGAGCACAGGGACTGGACTCCTGCTGGGACTCTGAGGAGCACAGGGACTGGACTCCTGTTAGTGCCCAGAGTCAAAACTAAACATGGGGAGGCTGCTTTTCAGATTCATGCTGCTAAAATCTGGAACAATCTTCCTGAAGATGTGAGACAGGCCTCCTCTCTGACAATGTTTAAAGCCAAGTTAAAAACGGTGCTGTTTAGCTGTGCATACAACTGAGGGATTTTATATTTTTATTTTTCGTTTTAATGTTCTGTGATTATTTATGATTTTAATGCTATCTTGTTCAGCACTTTGAGTTGCCTTGTGTATGAATTGTGCTATACAAATAAACTTGCCTTGCCTTGCCATCATCATGATGATGATGATGATGATGATGATGATGATGATTCATATTCATTACAGTAATTCAACCATTAATTCATGGATGAAGTCATCCATGAACCAACATGTAATCTAGTTCTGAGAATTCATGATCTAGTAATGCATGAATGTATCATGAACTAATGCATTAGTTCATGATAATCATGCATGAACTCATGAACCATTAATATAAAGTGTTACCAAATCTATATCTGTAGTTTCTGGTTTTTCTAAATCAGTTTTTATCACTATCTTTAGATCTGCTTTTTTAGACGGAAAAGTGGGAACGAGAGGACCACCCCGACTCGACCAATCAGCTCCAAGAGGCAAATAATGACTCACAGGGATCTGCTACTACTGCTGCTACTACTACTACTACTACTGCATCGTCATTACGTCAGAATACTCTTTCTAACCACTACAGTTACTACTTTAAAGTCCAGTCTTTCACACATGAGTCTGAAGTGAAGACATTATATTTTGTGGTGTTTTAAATGTACCTTTTTTAAGTTTGTAAATATTCACGAATTTACACTAAATAAATGATACAAAAATGATAATAAAAAGTAAAGGAATTCAGAAAACAGGGACTACTTTTCCCAAAGCAACAGAATACTTCACAAAACACATTTTAGGGTCAAGTATTCAGTTTTCTGGAACGGAATACATTCTCAAAGTATTCTACCCAACACTGACTACTACTCCCTTTACTACTACTACTACTACTACTACTACTACTACTACTACTACTACTACTACTACTTCTATCTGGCTCTAAAACAGTTTGCATCTATCACTAGTTTTTACCTCACTCAGATCTCAGCCCAAAGGGTCAAATAGTGACTCACAGCGCTCTTTAGCACAACTAAGTACAATATGTTTTCTAATAAGTTGTGGTCTCATTCCTTCGTCTCTTTCTGTTGCCACTTATAAATACTGTTAATAATGTCAAGTTAAGTCCTTCAGCTCTTTAACACAACCTCATATTTCCTCCGTGTTTGCAGAAATCCACCCAAAAGCCTTCGACTCAAAACCACAACAGACGGAGCTCACTTTGTAACTCTATCCAAAGTCAAACACGCTGCAAATCCTCCCAACACACACCTCCAGAGCCCCCGGAGCAGCCGGAGCAGGTGAGCGTGTCCCACACACCTGCACAACACCACAATCCAGGACAAAAACGCCACACAACGCTCGGTATGATCTGCATTCGGTCATTACGCGTGGAAAACTTGTGCGTAAAAGTCGTCCCACACGCTCCGGGCCGAGACTCCAGCTGTGCCCGGCCTCATAACACACACATGCCAGCAGAGAGTAGTGTTAGTACATTGTAATAAATATAGCCCAGTTCCAAAATACTTCCCTCCCTCTGCCACAGGAGAGGACACGGCTGGCTGCACATTGCTACACCAACACCGCGACGAGAGAGAAAAGGCGAACTAACTCCAATCTGCATTTATTTAAGCGTACTTTATGGCAAGCGTGTGCGTAAATTGCGTTTTTAAAAAACTAAGATTTAAAAAACTAAAGTGGGGTTACCTGGTGCGTGGCTCAGCAGGAAAGTTGCCAGGACAGAAGTCCAAAAGAGCAGCGAGGCAGGCTGCATCTTGACGCCCGCGGTTCACTCTCGCTCACGGGGATTCCCTTGTATCCAGGGTCGGTCCTTGGCGTGTTAAAAAATTCACCAAAGCGATCAGCAGCAGCAGCAGCAGCAGAAACAGCAGCAGCACAAACCAAGCCAATCCCAGTTAATTCTCAGTCCGGACTCAGCTTCGCACCATTACGGCTGTGCGTAATGGGCGCACAGGCGACAGCGACGTCTCCTTTCCGCCTGCTGCAGACGATAGCAGCTCCAAATCGGGGTTTCCAAAGTTCACAGGAGTCGGAGAGGCGCAGCTCGGCTCTCCAACATGTTGTGTGGACTACTTCTCTGCGCTGTAGTCAACCAAAAGGCACTGTGGACTGAACCAAGTCAGAAAACAGGGGTGCGCAATGTTTTGGGAGCTAGAATCCACTGTTTTCTTCCACGCGTTTGCACCAAATCTAACTAAAACCACTCATAGACTAAGCTTAGACTGCACGTACGTGGTTGTGTTTGTTAGTTCTGGTTTGGACTAGCTTTGGTACGGTCCACACACGTCCACGCGCCCCTATTCCGTAAGAATGAAGCCGCACTTTCGCTGTTCCAGTTGTGTCATGTCTTAACTTAGAGCGTATTTTTCCGGCGGTCTGCAGATGATAAAAGGGAAATCAGAAGCATGTGGAGCCGTGTGCGCTGTTGTGTGCTGTTGTGTGCTGTTGTGTAAGGACGTCTCTGCCCAAGGGAGGCTGCAGTTTTTAAAGCTGGGGGACCTGACTTTTGTGGGGGGAAAATCAATGTAGTTTGTCCAACAGAAAGATACGTGTGTGCGGTGTTGTGGAGAGTTCAGGCCGCGACACGCTGCAGGAGAGAGAGCCCAATGAGGCGGTATGTGACGGTGAGGGAGAGGGAGAGAGAGCCCAATGAGGCGGTATGTGACGTGAGGGAGAGGGAGAGAGAGCCCAATGGGACGGTGGCCCAATGAGGCGGTATGTGACGGTGAGGGAGAAGGAGAGAGAGCCCAATGAGGCGGTATGTGACGGTGAGGGAGAGGGAGAGAGAGCCTAATGAGACGGTGAGGGTGAGGGAGAGAGAGCCTAATGAGACGGCGAGGGTGAGGGAGATAGAGCCCAATGAGGCGGTATGTGAGGGAGAGGGTGTGGGTGAGTGAGAGAGAGCCCAATGAGGCGGTATGTGGGGGAGAGGGTGAGAGAGCCCAATGAGGCGGTATGTGACGGTGAGGGAGAAGGAGAGAGAGCCCAATGAGGCGGTATGTGAGGGAGAGGGAGAGAGAGCCCCATGAGACGGCGAGGGTGAGGGATAGGGTGAGGGAGATAGAGCCCAATGAGGCGGTATGTGAGGGAGAGGGAGAGAGAGCCCAATGAGGCGGTATGTGAGGGAGAGGGTGTGGGTGAGGGAAAGAGAGCCCAATGAGGCGGTATGTGAGGGAGAGGGTGTGGGTGAGGGAAAGAGAGCCCAATGAGGCGGTATGTGAGGGAGAGGGTGTGGGTGAGGGAAAGAGAGCCCAATGAGGCGGTATGTGAGGGAGAGGGTGTGGGTGAGGGAAAGAGAGCCCAATGAGGCGGTATGTGGGGGAGAGGGTGTGGGTGAGTGAGAGCGAGCCCAATGAGGCGGTATGTGGGGGAGAGGGTGAGAGAGCCCAATGAGGCGGTATGTGACGGTGAGGGAGAGGGTGAGAGTGAGGGAGGGAGGGAGCGAGAGCCCAGTGAGGCGGTATATGTTGGGGAGAGGGTGAGGGAGAAGGAGGGAGTGAGAGTGATTCTCTCTGTAGGCTGACGTAAACAAGTGGATTTTTTTCACATGGATGTGAAAACTAGTGATAGAACCTCTCTGGTCTCTCTCTCTGGTCTCTCTCTGGTCTCTCTTTGGTCTCTCTGGTCTCTCTCTCTCTGGTCTCTCTCTGGTTCCTCTCTCTCTGGTCTCTCTCTGGTCTCTCTTTGGTCTCTCTCTCTCTGGTCTCTCTCTGGTCCCTCTCTCTCTGGTCTCTCTCTGGTCTCTCTCTGGTCTTTCTCTGGTCTCTTGGGTCTCTCTCTGGTCTCTCTGGTCTCTCTCTGGTCTCTCTCTGGTCTCTCTCTGGTCTCTCTCTGGTCTCTCTCTGGTCTCTCTCTGGTCTCTCTCTCTGGTCTCTCTCTCTGGTCTCTCTCTGGTCTCTCTCTCTGGTCTCTCTCTTGGTCTCTCTCTCTGGTCTCTCTCTGGTCTCTCTCTCTGGTCTCTCTCTGGTCTCTCCTCTCTCTCTGGTCTCTCTCTCTGGTCTCTCTCTGGTCTCTCTCTCTGGTCTCTCTCTGGTCTCTCTCTCTGGTCTCTCTCTGGTCTCTCTCTGGTCTCTCTCTCTGGTCTCTCTCTCTGGTCTCTCTCTGGTCTCTCTCTGGTCTCTCTCTGGTCTCTCTCTGGTCTCTCTCTCTGGTCTCTCTCTGGTCTCTCTCTGGTCTCTCTCTCTGGTCTCTCTCTGGTCTCTCTCTCTCTCTGGTCTCTCTCTGGTCTCTCTCTCTGGTCTCTCTCTGGTCTCTCTCTGGTCTCTCTCTGGTCTCTCTCTCTGGTCTCTCTCTGGTCTCTCTCTGGTCTCTCTCTCTGGTCTCTCTCTGGTCTCTCTCTGGTCTCTCTCTGGTCTCTCTCTCTGGTCTCTCTCTGGTCTCTCTCTCTGGTCTCTCTCTGGTCTCTCTCTGGTCTCTCTCTGGTCTCTCTCTGGTCTCTCTCTGGTCTCTCTCTGGTCTCTCTCTGGTGTGGTTTGTCTTGAACAGAGAGACTTTTTCTTCAGATCTTTGTGTAAATCATGACCTCATCGTCCCAGAAACCTTTTAATTAAACTGATGTTTGTAGAAATGAGAAAGTACAGGAGAGAATCTGTACACACACACACACACACGTACACACACACACACAGACACACACACACACACACACAGACACACACACAGACATACACACACACACACACACACACACGTACACGTACACACACAGACACGTACACACACACAGATACACACACACACACACACAGACACACACACACACACACAGACACACACACAGACATACACACACACACACAGAGACATACACACATATACACACAGACACACACATACACACACACACACAGACATACACACACAGACACAGACACACACATACACACACACACAGACATACACACTCAGACACACAGAGAGAGACCAGAGTTAGACCAGAGAGAGATCAGAGAGAGACCAGAGAGAGAGACCAGAGAGAGACCAGAGAGAGACCAGAGAGAGAGACCAGAGAGAGACCAGAGAGAGACCAGAGAGAGACCAGAGAGAGACCAGAGAGAGACCAGAGTGAGACCAGAGAGAGAGACCAGAGAGAGACCAGAGAGAGAGACCAGAGAGAGACCAGAGAGAGACCAGAGAGAGACCAGAGAGAGACCAGAGAGAGAGACCAGAGAGAGACCAGAGAGAGACCAGAGAGAGAGACCAGAGAGAGACCAGAGAGAGACCAGAGAGAGACCAGAGAGAGACCAGAGAGAGACCAGAGTGAGACCAGAGAGAGAGACCAGAGAGAGACCAGAGAGAGAGACCAGAGAGAGACCAGAGAGAGACCAGAGAGAGACCAGAGAGAGACCAGAGAGAGAGACCAGAGAGAGACCAGAGAGAGAGACCAGAGAGAGACCAGAGAGAGACCAGAGAGAGAGACCAGAGAGAGACCAGAGAGAGAGACCAGAGAGAGAGACCAGAGAGAGACTTTAGAATCACACGTCTGAGTTTGCAACAATACAGAAAAACACGTTACCACTTGTAATTTGACATGAATGAGCGTTCACACACAACCATTAGCCCCAGTGCTGGTAGCCCCTGCCCCCGAGCTCCCCTGGTCCATCAGGATTCAGCTCACGGCTCCACCGCGACACCGTCACGCATACATCACCGGGATTCCTCTCGACCAATCAGACGACGGCGCTGTGATAGAGGATTTCCACACACCAGGACTCATCTGTGGGGATCCAGACCGACCCAGACCGACACGGACCGACACAGACCGACACAGACCGACACAGACCGACACAGACCGACACAGACCGACACAGACCGACACGGACCGACACAGACCGACACAGACCGACACAGACCGACACAGACCGACACAGACCGACACAGACCGACACAGACCGACACAGACCGACACAGACCGACACAGACCGACACAGACCGACCCAGACCGAGACAGACCGACACAGACCGACACAGACCGACACGGACCGAGACAGACCGACACAGACCGACACAGACCGACACAGACCGACACGGACCGACACGGACCGACACAGACCGACACAGACCAACACAGACCAACACAGACCAACACAGACCGACACAGACCGACACAGACCGACACAGACCGACACAGACCGACACAGACCGAGACAGACCGACACAGACCGACACAGACCGACACGGACCGACACAGACCGACACAGACCGACACAGACCAACACAGACCGACACAGACCGACACAGACCGACACAGACCGACACGGACCGACACGGACCGACACAGACCGACACAGACCAACACAGACCAACACAGACCGACACAGACCGACACAGACCGACACAGACCGACACAGACCGACACAGACCGAGACAGACCGACACAGACCGACACAGACCGAGACAGACCGACACAGACCGACACAGACCGAGACAGACCGACACAGACCGACACAGACCGACACAGACCGACACAGACCGACACAGACCGACACAGACCGAGACAGACCGACCCAGACCGACACAGACCGACCCAGACCGAGACAGACCGACACAGACCGACACAGACCGAGACAGACCGACACAGACCGACACAGACCGACACGGACCGAGACAGACCGACACAGACCGACACAGACCGACACAGACCAACACAGACCAACACAGACCAACACAGACCGAGACAGACCGACACAGACCAACACAGACCGACACAGACCGACACAGACCGACACAGACCGACACGGACCGACACAGACCGACACAGACCGAGACAGACCGACACAGACCGACACAGACCGAGACAGACCGACACAGACCGACACGGACCGACACAGACCGACACGGACCGACACAGACCGACACAGACCGACCCAGACCGACACAGACCGACCCAGACCGAGACAGACCGACACAGACCGAGACAGACCGACACGGACCGACCCAGACCGACACAGACCGACCCAGACCGAGACAGACCGACACAGACCGACACAGACCGACACAGACCGACACAGACCGACACAGACCGACCCAGACCGAGACAGACCAACACAGACCGACACAGACCGACACAGACCGACACAGACCAACACAGACCGACACAGACCGACATAGACCGACACGGACCGACACAGACCGACACAGACCGACACAGACCGACACAGACCGATACAGACCGACCCAGACCGACACAGACCGACACAGACCGACACAGACCGACACAGACCGACACAGACCGACACAGACCGACATAGACCGACACGGATACAGACCGACCCAGACCGACACAGACCGACACAGACCGACACAGACCGAGACAGACCGACACAGACCGACATAGACCGACACAGACCGACACAGACCGACACAGACCGACACAGACCGACACAGACCGACACAGACCGACACAGACCGACCCAGACCGACACAGACCGACCCAGACCGAGACAGACCGACACAGACAGACCGACACAGACCGACACAGACCGACACAGACCGACACAGACCGACACAGACCGACACGGACCGACACATACCGATACAGACCGACCCAGACCGACACAGACCGAGACAGACCGACACAGACCGACATAGACCGACACGGACCGACACAGACCGACACAGACCGACACAGACCGACACAGACCGACACAGACCGACCCAGACCGACACAGACCGACACAGACCGAGACAGACCGACACAGACCGACACAGACCGAGACAGACCGACACAGACCGACACAGACCGACACAGACCGACACAGACCGACCCAGACCGACACAGACCGACACGGACCGACACAGACCGACACAGACCGACACAGACCGACACAGACCGAGACAGACCGACACAGACCGAGACAGACCGACACAGACCGACACAGACCGAGACAGACCGACACAGACCGAGACAGACCGACACAGACCGACACAGACCGAGACAGACCGACACAGACCGACACAGACCGACACAGACCGACACAGACCGACCCAGACCGACACAGACCGACACGGACCGACACAGACCGACACAGACCGACACGGACCGACACAGACCGACACAGACCGACACAGACCGACACAGACCAACACAGACCGAGACAGACCGACACAGACCGACACAGACCGAGACAGACCGACACAGACCGACACAGACCGACACAGACCGACCCAGACCGACACAGACCGACCCAGACCGAGACAGACCGACACAGACCGACACAGACCGACACAGACCGACACAGACCGACACAGACCGACACAGACCGACACAGACCGACACAGACCGACACAGACCGACACAGACCGAGACAGACCGACACAGACCGACACAGACCGACACAGACCGACACAGACCGACACAGACCGACACAGACCGACACAGACCGACACAGACCGACACAGACCGACACAGACCGTCACAGACCAACACAGACCGACACAGACCAACACAGACCGACCCAGACCGACACGGACCAACACGGACCGACACAGACCGACACGGACCAACACGGACCGACACAGACCAACACAGACCGACACAGACCGACACAGACCGAGACAGACCGACCCAGACCGACACAGACCGACCCAGACCGAGACAGACCGACACAGACCGACACAGACCGACCCAGACCGACACAGACCGAGACAGACCGACACAGACCGACACAGACCGACACAGACCGACACAGACCGACACGGACCGACACAGACCGATACAGACCGACACAGACCGACACAGACCGACACAGACCGACCCAGACCGACACAGACCGACACGGACCGACACAGACCGACACAGACCGACACAGACCGACACAGACCAACACAGACCGAGACAGACCGACACAGACCGAGACAGACCGACACAGACCGACACAGACCGAGACAGACCGACACAGACCGACCCAGACCGACACAGACCGAGACAGACCGACACAGACCGACACAGACCGACCCAGACCGACACAGACCGACCCAGACCGAGACAGACCGACACAGACCGACACAGACCGACACAGACCGACACAGACCGACACAGACCGACCCAGACCGACACGGACCGACACAGACCGACACAGACCGACACAGACCGATACAGACCGAGACAGACCAACACAGACCGACACGGACCGACACAGACCGACACAGACCGACACGGACCGACACAGACCGACCCAGACCGACACAGACCGACACAGACCGACCCAGACCGAGACAGACCGAGACAGACCGACACAGACCGACACGGACCGACACAGACCGACACAGACCGACACAGACCGACACAGACCGAGACAGACCGACACGGACCGACACAGACCGACACAGACCGACCCAGACCGACACAGACCGACCCAGACCGAGACAGACCGACACAGACCGACACAGACCGACACAGACCGACACAGACCGACACAGACCGACACAGACCGACACAGACCGACACAGACCGACACAGACCGACACAGACCGAGACAGACCGACACAGACCGACACAGACCGACACAGACCGACACAGACCGACACAGACCGACACAGACCGACACAGACCAACACAGACCAACACAGACCGACACAGACCAACACAGACCGACACAGACCGACACAGACCGACACAGACCGACACAGACCGACACAGACCGACACAGACCGACACAGACCGACACAGACCGACACAGACCGAGACAGACCGACACAGACCAACACAGACCGACACAGACCGACACAGACCAACACAGACCGACAGACCGACACAGACCGACACAGACCGACACAGACCGACACAGACCGAGACAGACCGACACAGACCGACACGGACCGAGACAGACCGACACAGACCAACACAGACCGACACAGACCGACACAGACCAACACAGACCGACACAGACCGACACAGACCGACACAGACCGACACAGACCGAGACAGACCGACACAGACCGACACAGACCGACACAGACCGACACAGGCCGACACAGACCGACACAGACCGACACAGACCGAGACAGACCGACACAGACCGAGACAGACCGACACAGACCGACACGGACCGACCCAGACCGACACAGACCGACACGGACCGACACAGACCGAAACAGACCGACACAGACCGACACAGACCGATACAGACCGACACAGACCGGCACGGACCGACACAGACCGACACAGACCGACACAGACCGACACAGACCGACACGGACCGAGACAGACCGACACAGACCGACACAGACCGACACAGACCGACACAGACCGAGACAGATTGACACAGACCGACACAGACCGACACAGACCGACACAGACCGACACAGACCGACACAGACCGACACGGACCGACACAGACCGACACAGACCGACACGGACCGACACAGACCGACACAGACCAACACAGACCGACACGGACCGACACAGACCGACACAGACCGACACAGACCGACACAGACCGACACAGACCGTCACAGACCGACACAGACCGACACAGACCGACACAGACCAACACAGACCGACACAGACCGACACAGACCGACACAGACCGACACAGACCGACACAGACCGACACGGACCGAGACAGACCGACAACAGACCGACACAGACCGACACAGACCGACACAGACCGACATAGACCGACACAGACCGACATAGACCGACACAGACCGACACAGACCGACACAGACCGACACAGACCGACACAGACCGACACAGACCGACACAGACCGACACAGACCGACACAGACCGACACAGACCGACACAGACCGTCACAGACCAACACAGACCGACACAGACCAACACAGACCGACCCAGACCGACACGGACCGACACGGACCGACACAGACCGACACGGACCAACACGGACCGACACGGACCGACACGGACCGAGACAGACCGACACAGACCGACCCAGACCGAGACAGACCGACACAGACCGACACAGACCGACACAGACCGTCACAGACCAACACAGACCGACACAGACCAACACAGACCGACCCAGACCGACACGGACCAACACGGACCGACACAGACCGACACGGACCAACACGGACCGACACGGACCGACACGGACCGAGACAGACCGACACAGACCGACACAGACCGACACAGACCGACACAGACCGAGACAGACCGACACGGACCGACACAGACCGACACAGACCGACACAGTTCTGGATCAGGAAAGTGGATCATATGAAAGACACAAGAACAAGAAGAAAAAACACAAATCTTTGATCTTAAAGTTTTAAAATAATAATATTATCCATTCAAAACTAAAATGAGACTATTTACGGTGTCTCTCTCTGGTCTCTCTCTGGTCTCTCTCTGGTATCTCTCTATGGTCTCTCTCTGGTCTCTCTCTGGTCTCTCTCTGGTTTCTCTCTCTGGTCTCTCTCTGGTCTCTCTCTGGTCTCTCTCTCTGGTCTCTCTCTGGTCTCTTCTCACTGCAGCAGGAGCTTTCAGACAGAGGAGGAGTTTCATGTTTGTGCCAGAAGTTCCTGATATCAGCGTGGATGGATCTAAAACCATCTCCAGGTTTTCACAAAGGGCAATGAGGTTAAAGCATGTATCTCATACGTCTGTTCCCTCCACCTCATTTGTTTCCATTTAGGGCCATACAAGGACCAGAGAGAGACCAGAGAGAGACCAGAGAGAGAGACCAGAGAGAAACCAGAAAGAGACCAGAGAGAGACCAGAGAGAGGCCAGAGAGAGACCAGAGAGAGAGACCAGAGAGAGAGACCAGAGAGAGAGACCAGAGAGAGACCAGAGAGAGACCAGAGAGAGACCAGAGAGAGAGACGAGAGAGACCCGAGAAGCCAGAGAGAGAGAGTTTCCAGAAACAGACACTCAACCAATACTCACGCAGGCACACTGTACACACACTGTATACACACTGTACACACACTACACACTGTACACTGTACACACACTGTACACACACTACACACTGTACACACACTGTACACACACTGTATACACACTACACTCTGTACACAAACTGTACACACACTGTACACACACTGTATACACACTACACTCTGTACACACACTTTACACACACTGTACACACACCGTCTTAAAGAGTATTATCTCCTTTGATAGCGGCTCTAAAGAATTGTCGTGGCTCGACAAACACAAGTTTTGGTCTCAGTCTCAGTCTCAGTCTCGGTCTTGGCCTCGGCCTCGGTCTTGTTGGTTCGTGTCCATGTCCTGAGGCTGTTGCTGTTTCACCTCAAAACACGAGTCCTTTGATCTACTCTCCACTCTGACAGCAGTTACCTTTATGCAAATCTATTCAAAGCATTGAGTGTGTGTGTGTTTCAGAGAGTGTGTGTGTGTGTGTGTATCTGTGTGTGTGTGTGTGTGTGTGTGTGTGTGTGTGTGTATGTGTGTATCTATGTGTGTATGTCTGTATATGTTTGTATGTGTATGTGTGTATCTGTGTGTGTGTGTATCTGTGTGTGTATGTGTGTATGTGCATGTGCGTGTGTGTTTGTGTATCTGTATGTGTGTGTGTTGGACCAAGAACCACTTTTGGACCATCCTGTAAATAAGTTTTCTAGAGGAAAGAAGACGCCATACAAAAGCATTGGTTAATTCTTTTTCCGGGTACACCCCCACCACCCCCCACCAGACTGCAGCATGTCCGCGTACATGCTCATGGACCTTTTGGAGCCGGGACTCAACTGGTTCAGACCCACATGTCGCTAAGGTCTCGAGCCTATGAAAGGCCCCTGGTCTTTGTGGAGCAGGTGTAAGGCCCCGCGGCGCACGGAGGACACGGGAGAACTCACTCTGGAACATAATCTAGTTTTGCTTCAGGTCCCGAGATCCTGAGATCCTGAGATCCTGAGGTCTCGGTCTCCTGTTCCAGCTCAGACAACAAACACATACTGTAACTGATGCTCTCTGGTCTCTCTCTGGTCTCTCCCTGGTCTCTCTCTGGTCTCTCCCTGGTCTCTCCCTGGTCTCTCTCTGGTCTCTCTCTGGTCTCTCTCTGGTCTCTCTCTGGTCTCTCTCTGGTCTCTCTGGTCTCTCTCTGGTCTCTCCCACACCTGTGTAAATACCAGCACTAAAATCATACCTCAGTCCTTTTATGATTGCGTGTGTTTCTTTCTTCTCTTTGTGCGACTCCTCACCTGCTCCTGGGGGAAGGGCCGTGGTGACGGACACACACACCTGTAGCAAAACACAACAACACAATGCAATTAATAAACTGTCAACGCAACACAAACACAAAAGAGCAAACGGTTCTCTCTCGTTCAGTCTGACAAAAGAAGAGCATTAGACTCGGCAGGTTTGAGCTTGTGACAGACAGAAAGAGAGACCAGGAGACAAAAGACCTTTTACTGTACGCACTGAGCGAGAGACCAGAGAGAGACCAGAGAGAGATCAGAGAGAGACTAGAGAGAGACCAGAGAGAGACCAGAGAGAGATCAGAGAGAGACCAAAGAGAGACCAAAGAGAGACCAAAGAGAGACCAGAGAGAGACCAGAGAGAGACCAGAGAGAGAGACCAGACAGAGACCAGAGAGAGAGATTATATCATATATTATTCCTTGGCTTCGGGCGGCGAGGTCTTTCCACAGACTTCGGTCTTTGATAAAACCTTTGGCCTCGGGACTCGAGAGAATCTGAAACGCTGAGTCCTTTGTTTGAGGAAATCCAAGACCACAGTGATCCTGCTCTACTCTCCCCTGAGTCCTTCCTCTGGTCCTGTTTAACCAGTACCAGGTCCTTCTTTAGTCCCGCTTGGCCCTGGTTCTGTCCAGGCCAGGCCGAGCTGGTGCTGACTCGAGTACCTCTGGAAGCCACGGTTACCAAGGAATTTCTCTGGATACTGATGCAATGGGGATAGAATGGGAATGGAAACATAACTAATATGTAATAATAATAACACTTTAAAACAGGACGTCAGAAAATTGGAGAGGCTATATTGCCACTCCCACTCGGAGCCTGTCCACAGGGAGTGGAAAGCAGGTCTCCGAAACTACAAGAAGGCCCTTCGCGGGGCTCGAACTCAATACTATTCAACTTTAATAGAAGCGAATAAAAACAACAGTAGATTTTTGTTTGGTACCGTCGCTAAACTCACAAACTGCCATAGCGCAATCGAGCCTAAAATTCCAAGCTCACTGAGCAGTGTCGACTTTCTCCACTTCTTTAATAATAAAATTACATCCATCCGTGACAAGCTGGAGGAGGTTACTCCTGCTGTTAGTGGTGGACAGGTTGAAGCGGCATACGTGACTTCCCACTTAGACTCTTCAGTGGGCCTTGATAAATTCATGGCTGTGAGCCAAGCAGAGGTGATCTCTGTGGTCACATCCTCAAAAGCCTCAACTTGCATGTTAGACGCAGTCCCGACATGGCTCTTCAAAGACATACTTCCTTTGATAATTGAGCCTATCGTAAATATAATAAACGCATCCATACAATGTGGCTATGTCCCACAAGCTTTTAAAACCGCGGTAATCAAACCCCTTCTGAAGAAAACAAACCTGGACCCAGAAATACTTACAAACTACAGACCGATCTCAAACCTCACTTTTATATCTAAAATCCTGGAAAAACTTATAGCTGAGCAGCTCCGCTGCCACCTGCAGGAAAATGATATGTTTGAAGTCTTTCAATCAGGATTCAGAGCTCATCATAGCACTGAAACGGCACTAGTCAAAGTCACAAATGACTTACTACTAGCTGCCGATAATGGACAAGTGTCAGTGCTGGTCCTACTGGACCTTAGTGCTGCATTTGACACAATAGACCACAGCATTCTACTGCAGAGGCTAGAATGTGATATAGGTCTTAGAGGAACAGCCCTTGGCTGGTTTAAATCCTATTTATCAGATCGATATCACTTCGTCAATGTGAATCAGGACTCGTCGCCTTATTCTGGAGTGGAATTCGGTGTGCCGCAGGGTTCGGTTCTCGGACCGATTCTTTTTACTCTCTACATGCTGCCACTGGGAAACATTATTAAAAAGCATGGAATTAATTTCCACTGCTGCAGATGACACACAGCTTTATCTGTCGATGAAGCCTAACCAGACAGATCAGCTGGAAAAGCTCAGTGCCTGCATAAAGGACCTTAAAATGTGGATGACTCTTAACTTCCTACTTCTCAACCCGGAGAAGACAGAAGTGATCCTACTCGGTCCGAAGCGCCTGCGTGACTCCCTCACTAACCAGATGGTTACTCTCGATAATGTCAGTATAATACCCAGTAACACTGTGAGGAATCTTGGAGTCATTTTTGACCAAGAACTCTCCTTCAAGGCTTATATAAGCCAAGCAACTAAAACGGCGTACTTCCACTTACGGAACATCGCTAAAATTAGGAATTTCCTTCCTAAAAGTGACGCGGAAAAACTCATTCACGCGTTTGTCACCTCAAGGCTCGACTACTGTAACGCTTTACTGGCAGCGTGCCCTAAAGCCTCTTTGAAGAGCTTCCAGCTCGTTCAGAATACAGCAGCTAGGATCTTAACAGGTACCAAAAGGAGGGAGCACATAACTCCGGTGTTAAAATCACTCCACTGGCTCCCTGTGGAGTACAGAATAAAGTTTGAAATCCTACTCTTAACATATAAAGCCATAAATGGCTTGGCTCCCTCTTATCTCCAAGACACGTTAGTGTCGTATCAACCAAGTCGAGCGTTGCGCT
The DNA here is from genome assembly GCA_964034765.1 of Knipowitschia caucasica. Taxonomy (NCBI): domain Eukaryota; kingdom Metazoa; phylum Chordata; class Actinopteri; order Gobiiformes; family Gobiidae; genus Knipowitschia; species Knipowitschia caucasica. The sequence continues at coordinate 4,320,742 of OZ035826.1, forward strand.
CACAAAACGCCAGACGTCTGGTGGTCCCTAAGGTCTCAAAGGTCACTGTTGGTGGCAGAGCATTTAGCTAGCACCTTTACTGTGGAATCAGCTTCCCATTTATGTTAAGGAAGCAGATACGGTCTCCACATTCAAGGCCAGGCTTAAAGCACTCTACTTTAATTTAGCATATAATTAGGTAATATATAATATATGGTGTATATATTATATATATATGCTGTATTATGTTATATATTATGTTATATATTATTCAATAATGTATTGTGTTATGTTGTATATTATGTTATATATTATGCTGTATGTTATATATTATTCAATAATGTATTGTGTTATGTTGTATATTATGTTATATATTATGCTGTATGTTATTCTTTATTCAAGGCTAGGTTTAAAACAGTCCTCTTTAGTTTAGCATATGGCTAGGAAGGTAAGACTCGGAGAAGGTTAAACTCCTCAGAGTGTTAGTCAAGCTGCATAGGGAGTCAGTTTGCTGGGAGAAGTATGGTAACTTGAGCACTATCCTCTCCTCCTTCCTACTTTATCTGTTTAGCATTTTTAGGATTCTGACTGTAGTTTGTTCATTGCTATTCACCCGTTGTCCCATTGTCTGTTTCATGGTACGATGACGGGATCTCTGAGCCTGGCCTCTTCCATCTACACCTGCGGACTGCCCCGCCCGACCCGCCTGGGAGTGCTTCAGTCCTGCACCGGACCTGTCCACGTTCAGCGTCCACTGGTCCACGTTCTGTAGCTAGCTTAGGTCCTGGATCATTAGCCTGTCCGTCCGGAGGAGCGGATCCCTTTCTCATATGGGTCTCCCTCCCTGTGGGTTTCCCTAGTGCTCCCCAAGGTTTCTCACTTTTTCCCACTGGGTTTTTTAAGAGTTTTTCCTTGTCGATGCAGGAGGGTCTTGTTGGACAGTTAGTGTCCAACAGAAAGGATTGGTGATGATCAGGACACTTTAGCATTCTACAACATGTATGGACATTTTCTTCTGTGTGTGCTTTATATTCTTCATGTGTTTTAACTGTTGATTCTCTGACCTGTGTTGGTGATTTCAATGGTTTTGTTAAGTCCTCTGAGATGACTTCTGTTGTGACCTAGGGCTATACAAGAATAAATTGTATTGTACTTGGTGTTGTAGAGTAGAGTAGAGTAGAGTAGTCCTGGGTCTACAGTCTCAGTCCTGGGTCTACAGCCTCAGTCCTGGGTCTACATCCTCGGTCCTGGGTCTACAGTCTCAGTCCTGGGTCTACAGCCTCAGTCCTGGATCTACAGCCTCGGTCCTGGGTCTACAGTCTCAGTCCTGGGTCTAACATTCTCAGTCCTGGGTCTACAGCCTCAGTCCTGGGTCTACAGTCTCAGTCCTGGGTCTACAGCCTCAGTCCTGGGTCTACAGCCTCAGTCCTGGGTCTACAGCCTCAGTCCTGGGTCTACAGTCTCAGTCCTGGGTCTACAGTCTCAGTCCTGGATCTACAGCCTCAGTCCTGGGTCTACAGCCTCAGTCCTGGGTCTACAGCCTCGGTCCTGGGTCTACATCCTCGGTCCTGGGTCTACAGCCTCAGTCCTGGGTCTACATCCTCGGTCCTGGGTCTACAGTCTCAGTCCTGGGTCTACAGCCTCAGTCCTGGATCTACAGCCTCGGTCCTGGGTCTACAGTCTCAGTCCTGGGTCTAACATTCTCAGTCCTGGGTCTACAGCCTCAGTCCTGGGTCTACAGTCTCAGTCCTGGGTCTACAGCCTCAGTCCTGGGTCTACAGCCTCAGTCCTGGGTCTACAGTCTCAGTCCTGGGTCTACAGTCTCAGTCCTGGATCTACAGTCTCAGTCCTGGATCTACAGCCTCAGTCCTGGGTCTACAGCCTCAGTCTCGTTCAGTGAATCCTGTGGCCTTGATTGCAGCAGAGGTTTTATCCAGACAATAACATCACCATGGAGACCAGAGTACCCCTGCTTCATAAACTGATGGAAAGGTAAAGTTTCTGATCCTTTTACAGAGAGAGACCTGAGAGAGACCAGAGAGAGACCAGAGAGAGACCAGAGAGAGACCAGAGAGAGACCAGTGAGAGACTAGAGAGAAAGGCACACACACACAGGGCAAGTGAGTGGTTTTGTTCTTGGCTCTAACAAACCATGAGTTGATAATTGTACCATGTGAGAGCTCCTGAAATATCCCTGGTCTCTCCCTGGTCTCTCTCTGGTCTCTCCCTGGTCTCTCTCTGGTCTCTCTCTGGTCTTTCTCTGGTCTCTCCCTGGTCTCTCCCTGGTCTTTCTCTGGTCTCTCCCTGGTCTCTCCCTGGTCTTTCCCTGGTCCCTCCCTGGTCTTTCTCTGGTCTCTCCCAGGTCCCGCATTTAGAGCTTCCACCACATCCAGGCCCTGAACGCTCCTAAAAACAGAGCAGGCCTTTCATTACCTCATCTGCAAAACCAGACGGAACTAGGCCCAGGACTGGACTCTGCGGCTTCAGACTCCTCCTGCTGACCTCGGACCGGTCTTAAAATACTCTAAACACACAAGAGACCAGAGGGAGACCGGAGAGAGACTAGAGAGAGACCAGAGAGAGACTAGAGAGAGACTAGAGAGAGACCAGAGAGAGACTAGAGAGAGACTAGAGAGAGACCAGAGAGAGACCAGAGAGAGACCAGAGAGAGACCAGAGAGAGACCAGAGAGAGACCAGAGAGAGACCAGAGAGAGACTAGAGAGAGACCAGAGAGAGACCAGAGAGAGACCAGAGAGAGACCAGAGAGAGATTAAAGAGAGACCAGAGAGAGACGAGACCAGAGGGAAACCAGAGTGAGACAAGTGAGGGACTAGAGAGAGACCAGAGAGAGACCAGAGAGAGACCAGAGAGAGACTAGAGAGAGACCAGAGAGAGACAAGAGAGAGACCAGAGAGAGACAAGTGAGAGACTAGAGAGAGAGACCAGAGAGAGACTAGAGTGAGACTAGAGAGAGACCAGAGAGAGACCAGAGAGAGAGACTAGAGAGAGAGAGACCAGACAGAGACTAGAGAGAGACCAGAGAGAGACCAGAGAGAGACCAGAGAGAGACCAGAGAGAGACCAGAGAGAGACCAGAGAGAGACCAGAGAGAGACCAGAGAGAGACCAGAGAGAGACTAGAGAGAGACCAGAGAGAGACCAGACAGAGACTAGAGAGAGACCAGAGAGAGACCAGAGAGAGACCAGAGAGAGACCAGAGAGAGACCAGAGAGAGACCAGAGAGAGACTAGAGAGAGACCAGAGAGAGACCAGACAGAGACTAGAGAGAGACTAGAGAGAGACCAGAGAGAGACCAGAGAGAGACCAGAGAGAGACTAGGGAGAGACCAGGGAGAGACCAGAGAGAGACCAGAGAGAGACCAGAGAGAGACTAGGGAGAGACCAGGGAGAGACCAGAGAGAGACCAGAGAGAGGCCAGAGAGAGACCAGAAAGGGAGACTAGAGAGAGAGGAATGTTTAGTAAATGTCATTGATACAAAGATGTTGTGGCCCTACTCCCCACGGGCTCCATTAGTGGCAAAGCTAGGCTAAATGCTAAAGCTAGGCTAATACTAAAGCCAGGCTAAATGCTAACAACTCACTCTGGCTCATTACATACGTCGCAGTGAACTCAGATCCAATGGTTTCAATCTGCAAAAGTAGTTAGCCCCTCCCACCTGTTAATGGAGTCAATGGAGCAGATCCAGACCTTAGTATGAAATGAAATGAGTACCATGGTGTGGTACGACCAGCTGAGCACAAACCTCCACAAACCCAGGACCTTCTTGCTGCTAACCACTCAGCCACAGCCCTGACATATACACGCCAACAACAACAAGATCTATTTTATCCGTCACAAAGAAAGCTAATGAGAAACTTCTTTGTGTTGCCAGATCAAAAAAACCCAGCCGACTTCCTCCTGAGACGGCTGCCAGATAAACTCGGCCGTGACACGGTGGAGCTGCCAAGAGAACCATTACCTTAAAACAACATTCCTCAAGAGCAGATCAAAGGCTTTGGACAAACGGAATGTTCTGGATCTGAACCCTCCACAAATAGACTCCGGTAAAACTATGGAACAAATGCACTTTCCCCAAAGACCTCAGTCCTGTCAGTCCACATCACAGTCCACTCGGTCTTTCCATCGGTCTCTCTGGTCCTAACCTGGTCCTAACCTGGTCTCAGTCATTGGTCGACTCTGGTCCAGTATCATTTCCTACATGTACGTCCGGGTTTGATCCAGTCTGGGCGGGTCCCGGCTCAAGAATGTCCATAATCACGTTCGCTGACATGCTGCAATACCACCCCAGGCCTGTGGGGGTGTACACGGAAAAATAATTGGCCAATGTTAATGTATGGCGGCTTCTTTCCTCTCAAAAACGTCTTCACAGGATGGTCCAAAAGTGGTTCTTGGTCCAAAAGTGGTTCTTGGTCCAAAAGTGGCTCTTGGTCCAAAAGTGGTTCTTGGTCCAAAAGTGGTTCTTGGTCCAAAAGTGGTTCTTGGTCCAAAAGTGGTTCTTGGTCCAAAGTGGTTCTTGGTTCAAAAGTGGCTCTTGGTCCAAAAGTGGCTCTTGGTCCAAAAGTGGCTCTTGGTCCAAAAGTGGTTCTTGGTCCAAAAGTGGCTCTTGGTCCAAAAGTGGCTCTTGGTCCAAAAGTGGCTCTTGGTCCAAAAGTGGCTCTTGGTCCAAAAGTGGTTCTTGGTCCAAAAGTGGCTCTTGGTCCAAAAGTGGCTCTTGGTCCAAAAGTGGCTCTTGGTCCAAAAGTGGCTCTTGGTCCAAAAGTGGCTCATGGTCCAAAAGTGGTTCTTGGTTCAAAAGTGGCTCCTGGTCCAAAAGTGGTTCTTGGTCCAAAAGTGGTTCTTGGTCCAAAAGTGGTTCTTGGTTCAAAAGTGGTTCTTGGTCCAAAAGTGGTTCTTGGTCCAAAAGTGGTTCTTGGTCAAAAAGTGGCTCTTGGTCCAAAAGTGGCTCTTGATCCAAAAGTGGCTCTTGGTCCAAAAGTGGCTCTTGGTCCAAAAGTGGTTCTTGGTCCAAAAGTGGCTCATGGTCCAAAAGTGGTTCTTGGTTCAAAAGTGGCTCCTGGTCCAAAAGTGGTTCTTGGTTCAAAAGTGGTTCTTGGTCCTGTTATAGAAATATATACCCCATGAAGGAGGAAACTCAAAGGTCCTTTGTCTGATCAAAAGCGTAAGTTTATTGTTAACGCACAGTGCGGAGGGCCAGCACATCCACTCAAAAGCAGCATGTCCCAGCTCTGGGGGCCAGAGCCCCCAGCTTCCTGTATACAAAACACACACCAAAGATAGTCACGCCCACAACGGAGCGGAGGGGGCCACCGGTGAGGAGGCGCACAGGAAGCGCCGGCGCCATCCCCTGTGGTGGCAGTGGCATGGGGTGTGAACAGACAGACAATGGTGGAAGTGCAGGTCATACAGATGCAAGACGGAAAGACACAAGGGTGTGACAGACAGCAGGGACCTTCACAAAGCTCAGCATGGCGTCAGAAGGTTGTCTGCATTGATAAAAGGCCTTTGACGTCCGTGTATTTGCTGCGGCTGGTTTTAATGTAATTACTCCAAAAACTGTCACCACACTCCCCTCTTCTGATAATTCAAAACCATTTTTGCATTAATCAGTTAAATACCAGAGGCATCGTAATCACACCACCTTCAAGCTTGAAACACTTAAATTATTGCTGTCCAAAGTGGACAGGAAAAGACACATGCTTGTCAATAAAAGAAAGAGCACATTATAATAACACAATGGATCCGGACAGCGATAAGAGAAGGCAATATTAACATAATAAACACGGTCAGCACGGAAAGTAGTGTCAGTGTGGCCAGCATAACAGTCCAAGGGCCCATGCCGGTCTACGTTCGGTAGTCTTTTCCGCGGGAATACTCACGAGCAGTGCCGTCTCGCAGTCAGTGGCACCGCTCCCTATGAGCGTGTGTGGAGCGTTAGTGGTCATGGCGATGTTTGGTCTTGGAGCGGCAAGACTCTAATTGCGTTGAAGCCTTGGCCTCAGCACTCGGTTGGGCAGAGTGCTCGGGGTTTGGGGTGTGGCGACCATGGCTTAAGCACGCTCCAGATCGGCCAGGCCCAAAGCTCGTTTGATGGGAGACCTCATGACAGCACGCTTCACCATGTGCCTCATCAGGAACTGTAGAGCAGCCCTCATCTCCACCTCCTCCGGACACACGGGAGACGAGACACCAGGGGGCACTCCAGCAGAGCTCCAATCTGCATTATGGCCAGAGGGAGCAGGCTCTGGAGAAATCTTTGGAATGAGCAGCAGCTCTGCATACTTGCTGCGGCTGAGCAGAGCGCTCAGGGCCTTCATGGCTCCCAGGCCTTGGGGTCCGGGGGCTGGGGAGTTGGGCAAAGGGGGGTCGCCTCGGGAACGCTGGGAATCTCTGGGTGTTGTTGTTGGCCTGCTTCACCGACGGTGGCCGCACGCCGGCCAACTTCTTCAGCGTAGGGAGCCGCGGATGGGCCTGGTCCGTCCGCGCCCTCGGTGTCCTCGTCTATGGCCCTCAGTGGCAGCCCCGCACGACAGTGGTTGGCGTGGATCCAAGTTGTCCTCTCCGCGACCTTAACGGCAGTGTCCGTCACCAGGAGGGCGAGGAATGGGCCGAGCCAGCGCTTGGACCGCCAGTGCTTTCGTCTCGTTTCCTTCATCAGGACCCAGTCGCCTGCGCAGCCTGTGGCAGGGCGCTCCTGACCTGGGCAGAAATAGAGGACAAAAGTGCATTAATTTCCTTACAATAGGACAGCATGTCGTCATCACACAAAGAGGTGCTTGGCAGATCTCTGTTCGGGGGTCCCGCGCCCAACGTGGGGCTAGCGGCAGAGCTTTGAGTGCCATTCTCTCGCTCGCACGTGCCTCCGGACCAGGGGGCGTAACTGCAGTGTTTACGTATATCAATGCCCAGAAATTCATCCACTTCCTCAATGACTTTTGCTACAAAGTGACTCACCACCGCGTTGCTCGTGGCGTGTATGCCTGCAAATACTTCAGTCCATTTGGACCAGAGATCCGCCAGACCCAGACAGTATTACTTACCTTGGCATGGTGTGAGTTCAACAAAGTCCCTTTGGACATGTTGAAATGGGCGCAGGGGCGGAGGATGAGCAGCCTGTTGGATACTTTTGGGACTTACCTGGGTTGTGCGCGGGGCATATAGCGCATGTTTGGCTGAATCTCTGTGCAAATGCCGTAAACCCCTTTGTATACCAATTTTGTGTGATTAAATCACACATCATCCCTCCTTTTGAGGCATGGTCTCGACCATGTGCTAAAATTGCAAACTGTCTGAAGAAATGCCGTGGTAGGCACGGTTTGCTGTCTGGTCCCAGCCACACACACCATGCCGTCGTTGAGCCCCATTCCCCTCCCACAGCAGCGTCTCTGCTGGAGTAGAAAATATCAACGTCTTGAGTGAGGTAGTGTATGTGTGTGTGTGTAGAGGTGCGTATGCCGCTGCCTCGTCCGCGCGCCGATTCCCTGCAGAGATGGGATCAGTGGCATTAGTGTGGGCCTGGCATTTGCATACAGCGATCTCTAAGGGCAACATTACAGCTTTCAGCAGACGTTCAACCTGTGTGGAATTAAGAATTGGTTTACCATCAGATTTCATAAAATTGCGGTGTTTCCACAGTGCTTCCCAGTCGTGCACCACAGAGAAACCATAGCGCGTATCACATAATATGTTAACAGTTTTGCCCGCTGCCAACTCCCCAGCCCCCGGACCCCAAGGCCTGGGAGCCATGAAGGCCCTGAGCGCTCTGCTCAGCCGCAGCAAGTATGCAGAGCTGCTGCTCATTCCAAAGATTTCTCCAGAGCCTGCTCCCTCTGGCCATAATGCAGATTGGAGCTCTGCTGGAGTGCCCCCTGGTGTCTCGTCTCCCGTGTGTCCGGAGGAGGTGGAGATGAGGGCTGCTCTACAGTTCCTGATGAGGCACATGGTGAAGCGTGCTGTCATGAGGTCTCCCATCAAACGAGCTTTGGGCCTGGCCGATCTGGAGCGTGCTCAAGCCATGGTCGCCACACCCCAAACCCCGAGCACTCTGCCCAACCGAGTGCTGAGGCCGAGGCTTCAACGCAAATAGAGTCTTGCCGCTCCAAGACCAAACATCGCCATGACCACTAACGCTCCACACACGCTCATAGGGAGCGGTGCCACTGACTGCGAGACGGCACTGCTCGTGAGTATTCCCGCGGAAAAGACTACCGAACGTAGACCGGCATGGGCCCTTGGACTGTTATGCTGGCCACACTGACACTACTTTCCGTGCTGACCGTGTTTATTATGTTAATATTGCCTTCTCTTATCGCTGTCCGGATCCATTGTGTTATTATAATGTGCTCTTTCTTTTATTGACAAGCATGTGTCTTTTCCTGTCCACTTTGGACAGCAATAATTTAAGTGTTTCAAGCTTGAAGGTGGTGTGATTACGATGCCTCTGGTATTTAACTGATTAATGCAAAAATGGTTTTGAATTATCAGAAGAGGGGAGTGTGGTGACAGTTTTTGGAGTAATTACATTAAAACCAGCCGCAGCAAATACACGGACGTCAAAGGCCTTTTATCAATGCAGACAACCTTCTGACGCCATGCTGAGCTTTGTGAAGGTCCCTGCTGTCTGTCACACCCTTGTGTCTTTCCGTCTTGCATCTGTATGACCTGCACTTCCACCATTGTCTGTCTGTTCACACCCCATGCCACTGCCACCACAGGGGATGGCGCCGGCGCTTCCTGTGCGCCTCCTCACCAGTGGCCCCCTCCGCTCCGTTGTGGGCGTGACTATCTTTGGTGTGTGTTTTGTATACAGGAAGCTGGGGGCTCTGGCCCCCAGAGCTGGGACATGCTGCTTTTGAGTGGATGTGCTGGCCCTCCGCACTGTGCGTTAACAATAAACTTACGCTTTTGATCAGACAAAGGACCTTTGAGTTTCCTCCTTCATGGGGTATATATTTCTATAACAGTCCAAAAGTGGTTCTTGGTCCAAAAGTGGTTCTTGGTCCAAAAGTGGTTCTTGGTCCAAAAGTGGCTCTTGGTCCAAAAGTGGTTCTTGGTCCAAAAGTGGCTCTTGGTCCAAAAGTGGCTCTTGGTCCAAAAGTGGTTCTTGGTCCAAAAGTGGCTCTTGGTCCAAAAGTGGCTCTTGGTCCAAAAGTGGCTCTTGGTCCAAAAGTGGCTCTTGGTCCAAAAGTGGCTCATGGTCCAAAAGTGGTTCTTGGTTCAAAAGTGGCTCCTGGTCCAAAAGTGGTTCTTGGTCCAAAAGTGGTTCTTGGTCCAAAAGTGGTTCTTGGTTCAAAAGTGGTTCTTGGTCCAAAAGTGGTTCTTGGTCCAAAAGTGGTTCTTGGTCAAAAAGTGGCTCTTGGTCCAAAAGTGGCTCTTGGTCCAAAAGTGGTTCTTGGTCCAAAAGTGGCTCATGGTCCAAAAGTGGTTCTTGGTTCAAAAGTGGCTCCTGGTCCAAAAGTGGTTCTTGGTCCAAAAGTGGTTCTTGGTCCAAAAGTGGTTCTTGGTTCAAAAGTGGTTCTTGGTCCAAAAGTGGTTCTTGGTCCAAAAGTGGTTCTTGGTCCAAAAGTGGCTCTTGGTCCAAAAGTGGCTCTTGGTCCAAAAGTGGTTCTTGGTCCAAAAGTGGCTCTTGGTCCAAAAGTGGCTCTTGGTCCAAAAGTGGCTCTTGGTCCAAAAGTGGCTCTTGGTCCAAAAGTGGCTCTTGGTCCAAAAGTCGCTCTTGGTCCAAAAGTGGCTCATGGTCCAAAAGTGGTTCTTGGTCCAAAAGTGGTTCTTGGTCCAAAAGTGGTTCTTGGTTCAAAAGTGGTTCTTGGTCAAAAAGTGGCTCTTGGTCCAAAAGTGGCTCTTGGTCCAAAAGTGGTTCTTGGTCCAAAAGTGGTTCTTGGTCCAAAAGTGGTTCTTGGTTCAAAAGTGGTTCTTGGTCCAAAAGTGGCTCATGGTCCAAAAGTGGTTCTTGGTTCAAAAGTGGCTCCTGGTCCAAAAGTGGTTCTTGGTCCAAAAGTGGTTCTTGGTCCAAAAGTGGTTCTTGGTTCAAAAGTGGCTCTTGGTCCAAAAGTGGTTCTTGGTCCAAAAGTGGTTCTTGGTCCAAAAGTGGTTCTTTGTCCAGATGCTGTTAATATTGAGGGGAGTGTAAAAAGTGATGTCTCCTTAGTTTGAACATAAGAGATAAAAGTTAGTACATCTTTCACGGCTGCAGTTTCCTCGGATGACTGCTCTGCAATCAGCGAGCGGGGGAGGAAGATGATGATGAGAAGATCATGATGAAGAGGCTGAGGAAGAGGGCTGATGGGAGCAGGTCAGTACAGTGTCTGTTGGAATCCGTCACAGCAGGGACCAGAGAGAGACCGAGAGAGAGACCAGAGAGAGACCAGAGAGAGACCAGAGAGAGAGACCAGAGAGAGACCAGAGAGAGACCAGAGAGAGACCAGAGAGAGACCAGAGAGAGACCAGAGAGAGACCAGAGAGAGAGACCAGAGAGAGAGACCAGAGAGAGAGACCAGAGAGAGACCAGAGAGAGACCAGAGAGAGACCAGAGAGAGAGACCAGAGAGAGACCAGAGAGAGACCAGAGAGAGACCAGAGAGAGACCAGAGAGACCAAGAGACCAGAGAGAGACCAAGAGAGAGACCAGCGAGAGACCAGAGAAAGAGACCAGCGAGAGGCCAGAGAGAGACCAGAGAGAGACCAAGAGACCAGAGAGAGAGCAAACAGAGAAGGAGCAGAGAGAGAGAGAGAGAACAGAGAGAGAGCGGAGGTCTGTGACTCCAGATGGACGATACAGAGGTCGCTGTATGGAAATGACGACATCAGAATGTGAGGAATAATAATGAGTTTATTTATATTTTATAATTATTCCAAAATGTCCTTTGAGTTTGTTGGCCCGGGTCTTTGATTGGTGGACCAGAGAAAGACCAGAGAGAGAGACCAGAGAAAGACCAGAGAGAGAGACCAGAGAAAGACCAGAGAGAGAGACCAGAGAGAGACCAGAGAGAGACCAGATAGAAAGACCAGAGATAGACCACAGAGAGACCAGAGAGAGATATTATTATTATTTATTCTTGGCATAAAAAAGGGCATGTTCGGAAAACATGTCCTTGAATCTTTGGACCTCTGAGAGATGGTCCTGTGTAGTCCAGATATGTCCAAACTCAGGCCAAATCTGGTCTCTCTCTCACTGGTCTCTCTCTGGTCTTTCTTTCTGGTCTCTCTCTGGTCTCTCTCTCTGGTCTCTCTCTGGTCTCTCTCTCTCTCTGGTCTCTCTCTCACTGGTCTCTCTCTGGTCTCTCTCTGGTCTCTCTCTGGTCTCTCTCAGGTCTCTCCCTGGTCTTTCTCTGGTCTCTCTGGTCTCTCTCTGGTCTCTCTTGTCTCTCTCTGGTCTCTCCCTGGTCTCTCTCTGGTCTCTCTTGTCTCTCTCTGGTCTCTCTCTGGTCTCTCTCTGGTCTCTCTTGTCTCTCTCTGGTCTCTCCCTGGTCTCTCTCTGGTCTCTCTGGTCTCTCTCTGGTCTCTCTCTGATCTCTCTCTGGTCTCTCTCAGGTCTCTCCCTGGTCTTTCTCTGGTCTCTCTGGTCTCTCTCTGGTCTCTCTTGTCTCTCTCTGGTCTCTCCCTGGTCTCTCTCTGGTCTCTCTTGTCTCTCTCTGGTCTCTCTCTGGTCTCTCTCTGGTCTCTCTTGTCTCTCTCTGGTCTCTCCCTGGTCTCTCTCTGGTCTCTCTGGTCTCTCTCTGGTCTCTCTGGTCTCTCTCTGGTCTCTCCCTGGTCTCTCTCTGGTCTCTCTTGTCTCTCTCTGGTCTCTCTCTGGTCTCTCTTGTCTCTCTCTGGTCTCTCCCTGGTCTCTCTCTGGTCTCTCTGGTCTCTCTCTGGTCTCTCTCTGATCTCTCTCTGGTCTCTCTCAGGTCTCTCTCTGGTCTCTCTTGTCTCTCTCTGGTCTCTCTGGTCTCTCTCTGGTCTCTCTTTGGTCTCTCTCTGGTCTCTCTTTGGTCTCTCTCTGGTCTCTCTGGTCTCTCTCTGGTCTCTCTTTGGTCTCTCCCTGGTCTCTCTCTGGTCTCTCTTGTCTCTCTCTGGTCTCTCTCTGGTCTCTCTTGTCTCTCTCTGGTCTCTCCCTGGTCTCTCTCTGGTCTCTCTTGTCTCTCTCTGGTCTCTCTGGTATGTTGCCTGTATATACCCCTGGTCTCTCAGGGTTAGTCCTGGTCCTGGTCCGACCTGTCCTTGGCTTTAACCTCTCTCATCCTGATTCCAAAGAGTCTGTAGTCTCACATTGTGCTGCAGCTGAAAAATCTCTCCTGGTAACTATGGTAACTATAATGTCAAAAGTCAGCACAGATCAACTATGGTCTGTCTCTGGTCCTTCTCTGGTCACTCTTTGGTCTCTCTCTGGTCTCTCTGGTCTCTCTCTGGTCTCTCTTTGGTCTCTCTCTGGTCTCTCTTTGGTCTCTCTCTGGTCTCTCTTTGGTCTCTCTCTTGGTCTCTCTTTGGTCTCTCTCTGGTCTCTCTCTCTGGTCTCTCTCTGGTCTCTCTCTGGAGAGTAATTTTTTATTTATTAAATGCGATCTACCAATACTACCTTTGCGATCGACCGGTAGATCGCGATCGACGTATTGAGCACCCCTGCTGTAGACCCAGGACTCTTTGCTTTCCAGCTCAGCAGATTCTAACTTGTACGTCCTGTAAGTGCAGTTTTTGTGCTGGGATCAAAGGGATCCGAGTCCAGACCACACAGACTCAGGACTCTCCTGCGGGTCCTGATCCTATCTCTGCTCCTCATCTTCACCTGCTCCTCGTCCATGTTCCCAACGAGATCCTGTCTCGACCCACAGCGAGATAAGGCACCCGCAGTGGGCTGGGTATTTATTACATGACATGGTCTGGTCTCTCCCTGGTCCGTCCCTGGTCTCTTTCTGGCCTCTCTCTGGTGTGTCTCTGGTCTCTCTCTCTGGTCTCTCTCTGGTCTCTCTCTCTGGTCTCTCTCTCTGGTCTCTCTCTGGTCTCTCTCTGGTCTCTCTCTCTCTGGTCTCTCTCTCTCTGGTCTCTCTCTGGTCTCTCTCTGGTCTCTCTCTGGTCCCTCTCTCTGGTCTCTCTCTGGTCTCTCTCTCTGGTCTCTCTCTCTGGTCTCTCTCTGGTCTCTCTCTGGTCTCTCTCTCTCTGGTCTCTCTCTGGTCTCTCTCTCTGGTCTCTCTCTGGTCTCTCTCTCTGGTCTCTCTCTGGTCTCTCTCTCTGGTCTCTCTCTGGTCTCTCTCTGGTCTCTCTCTCTCTGGTCTCTCTCTCTCTGGTCTCTCTCTGGTCCCTCTGGCCTCACAGGACCATGTAGCTCCGTGTGAACGTCCTTCTCAGGTGGTTGGCTGCAGGCGCAGTGACCTCACACCTGCTCTTCTTCAGTGACACGGGTCCTTTCTCCTGTCGCCACTGACGCACACTGATGATGTCATCACCAGTGGGAACGCACACACCTGACACCATATCATTTACAACAACAAGAGACCAGAGAGAGAGACCAGAGAGAGAGACCAGAGAGAGAGACCAGAGAGAGGCCAGAGAGAGACCAGAGAGAGAGACCAGAGAGAGAGACCAGAGAGAGAGACCAGAGAGAGTGACCAGAGAGAGTGACCAGAGAGAGTGACCAGAGAGAGAGACCAGAGAGAGAGACCAGAGAGAGAGACCAGAGAGAGAGACCAGAGAGAGTGACCAGAGAGAGTGACCAGAGAGAGTGACCAGAGAGAGAGACCAGAGAGAGAGACCAGAGAGAGACCAGAGAGAGACCAGAGAGAGACCAGAGAGAGAGACCAGAGAGAGAGACCAGAGAGAGAGACCAGAGAGAGAGACCAGAGAGAGAGAGACCAGAGAGAGAGAGACCAGAGAGAGACCAGAGAGAGAGACCAGAGAGAGAGACCAGAGAGAGAGAGACCAGAGAGAGAGACCAGAGAGAGACCAGAGAGAGACCAGAGAGAGACCAGAGAGAGAGACCAGAGAGAGAGACCAGAGAGAGAGACCAGAGAGAGAGACCAGAGAGAGAGACCAGAGAGAGAGAGACCAGAGAGAGACCAGAGAGAGACCAGAGAGAGACCAGAGAGAGACCAGAGAGAGACCAGAGTGAGACCAGAGTGAGACCAGAGTGAGACCAGAGTGAGACCAGAGTGAGACCAGAGTGAGACCAGAGAGAGAGATCAGAGAGAGAGACACGAGAGAGACCAGAGAGAGAGACCAGAGAGAGAGACCAGAGAGAGAGACCAGAGAGAGAGACCAGAGAGAGAGACCAGAGAGAGAGACCAGAGAGAGAGACGAGATTGAGACCAGAGTGAGACCAGAGTGAGACCAGAGAAAGTTATGGTCATGTTATTATAGTAGTTTTATGGTTGTATAATGTTGGAGAAACACTCTGTAAAAAAACGGCTCATATGTGTTTGTTATTATTCCATCTCCTGTGTATTGTTTGATTTTCTGATCTGTTGTTTGTGAATCAACAACTTTACAAAGTCCTTTCGAGACGACCGCTGTGTGGGTACAACACAAACACAGACACCTTTAATCCCAGTTTAGTCCAAATGGAATCTTTTAAAAGGAAAATAATAGGTCTTTTTTTTCTTTAGGTATTTAAAGTCTGTATCTGCCGCTCTGGGACTGAACTTGGCACCTCGCCTCCCCCCTCCTCCCCCTTCCTCCCCCCTCATCCTCCCTCCCCCTCCCTCCCCTCTGTCCCCAGCCTCTATGCACCACTCCAGTTCATTATGAGGAGGCTGAATGGGGCCCCCCTAAGCCCCGCGCTGTTTGCTTAATGAAGACCCAGGGGCAGGAGCAGAAGTGTCCGCTCTCAGGGCACACTCTCGGGGGTACGCACTCCCACATCCCCCTGACCCCGGGACCAGCTCCGCACACCCTCCACTCAAGGACTTCACTGAGACCTGGGGTAGTTAAAGGAGAAGTGTGGGGCATTGTGGCCAAAAGTGGTACTGCAGCCTCTCCCACTCTCCCTGACTCAGGTTGCCAGATATGGTTTCTCTCTGGTCTGTCTCTGGTGTCTCTCTGGTCTCTCTCAGGTCTCTCTCAGGTCTCTCTCAGGTCTCTCTCTCTGGTCTCTATCTGGTCTCTCTTTGCTCTCTCTCTCTGGTGTCTCTCTGGTCTCTCTCTGGTCTCTCTCAGGTCTCTCTGTGGTCTCTCCCTGGTCTCTCCCTGGTCTCTCCCTGGTCTCTCTCTGGTCTCTCTCTGGGCTCACCCTGGTCTCTCCCTGGTCTCTCCCTGGTCTCTCTCTGGTCTCTCTCTGGTCTCTCTCAGGTCCCTCTGTGGTCTCTCTCTGGTCTCTCCCTGGTCTCTCTCTGGTCTCTCCCTGGTCTCTCCCTGGTTTCTCTCTGGTCTCTCTCTGGTCTCTCTCTGGTCTCACCCTGGTCTCTCCCTGGTTTCTCTCTGGTCCTCATGTGGAGCAGTACAATCAAAGCTGGAGACTAATAAAAGTTGTTTACTGCTCAGATACAGACGCAGAGAGAAAGTCATGTGACGTCTGCAGCTGCGAGCACCAAATATACTTTGGACTACTTTAAAAAATCTCATTTCTCTTTTTGATCTCTTTCTCTGGTCTCCCTCTGGTCTCCCCCTCTCTCTGGGGTCTCTCTCTCTGGTCTCCCTCTGGTCTCCCCCTCTCTCTTGGGTCTCTCTCAGATCTCTCTCTACGGCCTCCCCCTCTCTCTCTGTATCTCCAGCCTCTCTCTCTCTGGTGTCTCTCTCTCTCCAGCCTCTCACTCTAGTCTTTCATTGATATCTCTCTCTCTGGTCTCTCTTTCTCTGGTGTCTCTCTGGTCTCTCTCCAGCCTCTCTCTCTCTTATATTTCCACCCCTCCCCTCCCCCGCTGTTGTCTCCCCCCCCCGTTGCCTCCCCCTCCATCTTTACCTGCATTAGTTCCATCTCACCCATCTCTAATCTCTCTTCTGTAAAACCCGCTCCTTGGACCTCGTCGACACAAGCAGAACATGCAAAACAGCCGACGGTGGCCGCTGTATCCCCGGATCTCCAAGACCCGTGAGAACTTGGGCCCGAGTCTCCGTGAGCAGCCAACCATGGAGCCCCAACCAACCAGGAGAGGGAGGGGCTGAAGGGGGCGGGGTCTGGTGGGGTCTGGTGGGACTGGACCGGGGGCTCATGGAGGCAGTGTGGAGGGAAGGTTATGGACCTGGCACGTCGCTTTTTTTGTAAATTGCGTTGAAAAACAGTCAAGGACCACGACATCCCAGCGTTCCACAGAGGACCACGACATCCCAGCGTTCCTCAGAGGACCACGACATCCCAGCGTTCCACAGAGGACCACGACATCCCAGCGTTCCACAGAGGACCACGACATCCCAGCGTTCCTCAGAGGACCACGACATCCCAGCGTTCCACAGAGGACCACGACATCCCAGCGTTCCACAGAGGACCACGACATCCCAGCGTTCCTCAGAGGACCACGACATCCCAGCGTTCCACAGAGGACCACGACATCCCAGCGTTCCACAGAGGACCACGACATCCCAGCGTTCCACAGAGGACCACGACATCCCAGCGTTCCACAGAGGACCACGACATCCCAGCGTTCCACAGAGGACCACGACATCCCAGCGTTCCACAGAGGACCACGACATCCCAGCGTTCCACAGAGGACCACGACATCCCAGCGTTCCACAGAGGACCACGACATCCCAGCGTTCCACAGAGGACCACGACATCCCAGCGTTCCTCAGAGGACCACGACATCCCAGCGTTCCTCAGAGGACCACGACATCCCAGCGTTCCACAGAGGACCACGACATCCCAGCGTTCCACAGAGGACCACGACATCCCAGCGTTCCTCAGAGGACCACGACATCCCAGCGTTCCTCAGAGGACCACGACATCCCAGCGTTCCACAGAGGACCACGACATCCCAGCGTTCCACAGAGGACCACGACATCCCAGCGTTCCACAGAGGACCACGACATCCCAGCGTTCCACAGAGGACCACGACATCCCAGCGTTCCACAGAGGACCACGACATCCCAGCGTTCCACAGAGGACCACGACATCCCAGCGTTCCACAGAGGACCACGACATCCCAGCGTTCCACAGAGGACCACGACATCCCAGCGTTCCTCAGAGGACCACGACATCCCAGCGTTCCACAGAGGACCACGACATCCCAGCGTTCCACAGAGGACCACGACATCCCAGCGTTCCACAGAGGACCACGACATCCCAGCGTTCCACAGAGGACCACGACATCCCAGCGTTCCTCAGAGGACCACGACATCCCAGCGTTCCACAGAGGACCACGACATCCCAGCGTTCCTCAGAGGACCACGACATCCCAGCGTTCCACAGAGGACCACGACATCCCAGCGTTCCACAGAGGACCACGACATCCCAGCGTTCCACAGAGGACCACGACATCCCAGCGTTCCACAGAGGACCACGACATCCCAGCGTTCCACAGAGGACCACGACATCCCAGCGTTCCACAGAGGACCACGACATCCCAGCGTTCCACAGAGGACCACGACATCCCAGCGTTCCACAGAGGACCACGACATCCCAGCGTTCCACAGAGGACCACGACATCCCAGCGTTCCACAGAGGACCACGACATCCCAGCGTTCCACAGAGGACCACGACATCCCAGCGTTCCACAGAGGACCACGACATCCAGCGTTCCCAGAGGACCACGACATCCCAGCGTTCCTCAGAGGACCACGACATCCCAGCGTTCCACAGAGGACCACGACATCCCAGCGTTCCACAGAGGACCACGACATCCCAGCGTTCCACAGAGGACCACGACATCCCAGCGTTCCACAGAGGACCACGACATCCCAGCGTTCCACAGAGGACCACGACATCCCAGCGTTCCTCAGAGGACCACGACATCCCAGCGTTCCACAGAGGACCACGACATCCCAGCGTTCCTCAGAGGACCACGACATCCCAGCGTTCCACAGAGGACCACGACATCCCAGCGTTCCACAGAGGACCACGACATCCCAGCGTTCCACAGAGGACCACGACATCCCAGCGTTCCACAGAGGACCACGACATCCCAGCGTTCCACAGAGGACCACGACATCCCAGCGTTCCACAGAGGACCACGACATCCCAGCGTTCCACAGAGGACCACGACATCCCAGCGTTCCACAGAGGACCACGACATCCCAGCGTTCCTCAGAGGACCACGACATCCCAGCGTTCCACAGAGGACCACGACATCCCAGCGTTCCACAGAGGACCACGACATCCCAGCGTTCCACAGAGGACCACGACATCCCAGCGTTCCACAGAGGACCACGACATCCCAGCGTTCCTCAGAGGACCACGACATCCCAGCGTTCCACAGAGGACCACGACATCCCAGCGTTCCACAGAGGACCACGACATCCCAGCGTTCCACAGAGGACCACGAACATCCCAGCGTTCCACAGAGGACCACGACATCCCAGCGTTCCACAGAGGACCACGACATCCCAGCGTTCCACAGAGGACCACGACATCCGAGCGTTCCTCAGAGGACCACGACATCCCAGCGTTCCACAGAGGACCACGACATCCCAGCGTTCCTCAGAGGACCACGACATCCCAGCGTTCCACAGAGGACCACGACATCCCAGCGTTCCTCAGAGGACCACGACATCCCAGCGTTCCACAGAGGACCACGACATCCCAGCGTTCCACAGAGGACCACGACATCCCAGCGTTCCTCAGAGGACCACGACATCCCAGCGTTCCACAGAGGACCACGACATCCCAGCGTTCCACAGAGGACCACGACATCCCAGCGTTCCACAGAGGACCACGACATCCCAGCGTTCCACAGAGGACCACGACATCCCAGCGTTCCACAGAGGACCACGACATCCCAGCGTTCCACAGAGGACCACGACATCCCAGCGTTCCACAGAGGACACGACATCCCAGCGTTCCTCAGAGGACCACGACATCCCAGCGTTCCACAGAGGACCACGACATCCCAGCGTTCCTCAGAGGACCACGACATCCCAGCGTTCCACAGAGGACCACGACATCCCAGCGTTCCACAGAGGACCACGACATCCCAGCGTTCCACAGAGGACCACGACATCCCAGCGTTCCACAGAGGACCACGACATCCCAGCGTTCCACAGAGGACCACGACATCCCAGCGTTCCACAGAGGACCACGACATCCCAGCGTTCCACAGAGGACCACGACATCCCAGCGTTCCACAGAGGACCACGACATCCCAGCGTTCCTCAGAGGACCACGACATCCCAGCGTTCCACAGAGGACCACGACATCCCAGCGTTCCACAGAGGACCACGACATCCCAGCGTTCCACAGAGGACCACGACATCCCAGCGTTCCACAGAGGACCACGACATCCCAGCGTTCCACAGAGGACCACGACATCCCAGCGTTCCACAGAGGACCACGACATCCCAGCGTTCCACAGAGGACCACGACATCCCAGCGTTCCACAGAGGACCACGACATCCCAGCGTTCCTCAGAGGACCACGACATCCCAGCGTTCCACAGAGGACCACGACATCCCAGCGTTCCACAGAGGACCACGACATCCCAGCGTTCCACAGAGGACCACGACATCCCAGCGTTCCACAGAGGACCACGACATCCCAGCGTTCCTCAGAGGACCACGACATCCCAGCGTTCCACAGAGGACCACGACATCCCAGCGTTCCTCAGAGGACCACGACATCCCAGCGTTCCACAGAGGACCACGACATCCCAGCGTTCCACAGAGGACCACGACATCCCAGCGTTCCACAGAGGACCACGACATCCGAGCGTTCCTCAGAGGACCACGACATCCCAGCGTTCCACAGAGGACCACGACATCCCAGCGTTCCTCAGAGGACCACGACATCCCAGCGTTCCACAGAGGACCACGACATCCCAGCGTTCCTCAGAGGACCACGACATCCCAGCGTTCCACAGAGGACCACGACATCCCAGCGTTCCACAGAGGACCACGACATCCCAGCGTTCCTCAGAGGACCACGACATCCCAGCGTTCCACAGAGGACCACGACATCCCAGCGTTCCACAGAGGACCACGACATCCCAGCGTTCCACAGAGGACCACGACATCCCAGCGTTCCACAGAGGACCACGACATCCCAGCGTTCCACAGAGGACCACGACATCCCAGCGTTCCACAGAGGACCACGACATCCCAGCGTTCCACAGAGGACCACGACATCCCAGCGTTCCACAGAGGACCACGACATCCCAGCGTTCCTCAGAGGACCACGACATCCCAGCGTTCCACAGAGGACCACGACATCCCAGCGTTCCACAGAGGACCACGACATCCCAGCGTTCCACAGAGGACCACGACATCCCAGCGTTCCACAGAGGACCACGACATCCCAGCGTTCCACAGAGGACCACGACATCCCAGCGTTCCACAGAGGACCACGACATCCCAGCGTTCCACAGAGGACCACGACATCCCAGCGTTCCTCAGAGGACCACGACATCCCAGCGTTCCACAGAGGACCACGACATCCCAGCGTTCCACAGAGGACCACGACATCCCAGCGTTCCACAGAGGACCACGACATCCCAGCGTTCCACAGAGGACCACGACATCCCAGCGTTCCACAGAGGACCACGACATCCCAGCGTTCCACAGAGGACCACGACATCCCAGCTCTACACTCTCCATCGGCCCTTTGTCACCGGTTCTGTTCACTGTATTTATGGACAGAATATCTTGGCGCAGCCAGGGGTCGGAGGGGGTCCGGTTCGGAGACCACAGGATAACATCTCTGCTGTTTGCGGACGATGTTGTCCTGTTGACTCCAACAAACCAGGACCTGCAACATGCACTGGGGCGGTTTGCAGCCGAGTGTGAAGCGGCTGGGATGAGAATCAGCTCCAAATCTGAGGCCATGGTGCTCGACCGGAAAAAGGTGCCTTGCCCTCTCCAGGTGGGTGGAGAGGTCCTTCCTCAAGTGGAGGAGTTCAAGTATCTCGGGGTCTTGTTCACGAGTGAGGGGAGGATGGAGCGTGAGATTGACAGGCGGATCGATGCAGCGTGCGCAGTGATGCGGTCGCTGTATCGGACCGTTGTGGTAAAGAGGGAGCAGCGTCTGCAGTCAGAGCTGTATCGGACCGTCGTGGTAAAGAGGGAGCAGCGTCTGCAGTCAGAGCTGTATCGGACCGTCGTGGTAAAGAGGGAGCAGCGTCTGCAGTCAGAGCTGTATCGGACCGTTGTGGTGAAGAGGGAGCTGAGCCGAAAGGCAAAGCTCTCGATTTACCGGTCAATCTTCGTTCCCTCCCTCACCTATGGTCATGAGCTTTGGGTAATGACCGAAAGAACGAGATCGCGGATACTAGCGGTCGAAATGAGCTTCCTCCGCAGAGTGGCTGCTCCCTTAGAGATAGGGTGAGGAGCTCAGTCACACGGGAGGAGCTCGGAGTAGAGCCGCTGCTACTCCACGTCGAGAGGAACCAGTTGAAGTGGCTCAAGCATCTGTTCAGGACGCCTCCCTGGGGAGGTGTTCCGGGCACGTCCCACCGGGAGGAGGCCCCGGGGAAGACCCAGGACACGCTGGAGGGACTATGTCTCTCAGCTGGCCTGGGAACGCCTTGGGGTCCCCCCAGACGAGCTGGAGGAGGTGTGTGTGGATAGGGAAGTCTGGGCGTCTCTGCTTAGACTGCTGCCCCCGCGACCCGGCAACGGATGAAGCGGAAGAAAATGGATGGATGGACATTTTGGCTCAACATCAGGAGCTTCATTAAACAAATTGAGTGCGAACCTCGAAAGTATAATTGGTCTCAGGGGCGGACCCAGGGGTGGTCCAGGGGTGGTCCAGAGGCGGTCCAGAGGCGGTCCAGAGGCGGTCCAGAGGCGGTCCAGAGGCGGTCCAGAGGCGGTCCAGAGGCGGTCCAGAGGCGGTCCAGAGGCGGTCCAGAGGCGGTCCAGAGGCGGTCCAGAGGCGGTCCAGAGGCGGACTAGTCTTTGGGCCAGACCTCGGGCTACACCATAATAACAGCACTCAGAGCCGTGGGGGTTTATCAAGGCCACACTAATTTGTTTTCATTTGTTTCTCAGAAGAAACAGTTAGAGCGAGAGAGACAAGAGAGAGAGAGAGACCAGAGAGAGAGAACTACAGTCTCAGTCCTGGGTCTACAGCCTCAGTCCTGGGTCTACAGCCTCAGTCCTGGGTCTACAGCCTCAGTCCTGGGTCTACAGCCTCAGTCCTGGGTCTACAGTCTCAGTCCTGGGTCTACAGCCTCAGTCCTGGGTCTACAATAATAATAATAACTAGAAACTTGCAATGGCTGAAGCCATTGCGATTGACTGCGGAACAGATCTAATGTGGAAATCTGCTAAAAAAAATCCTTGAAATCCTTTAAAAGGCCTTGAAACTGTTAAAATACTTGATAGATATTTGAAACTCCTGAAGTCCTTGAAATTGTTGAAACCTTTAAACTCCTGAAATCCTTGAAACTGTTGAAACATTGAAACTCCTGAAATCCTTGAAACTTTTTTAAACCTGGAAACTGTTGAAAGTGTGGAAACTCCTGAAATCCTTGAACCTCCTGATATCCTTGAAACTGGTTAAATTCTTAAACAGTTGAAATCCTTGAAACTACTGAATGTATTGAAAGTGTCCTTGAAACTGAAAAATCCCCTCACCGCTGAAACAATTTGGTTCCTGTAACTAAGGAAACCTGGTCTGTGGTCATTATCTGGTGGTGGTCTGAGTCTTCGTTTGGGTCTTGGTCTGGTGGTATAATGCAACCTATTAGGTTGCATTATACTGGTTTACATGGAAAAATCCCTAATAGGTTGCATTATACTGGTTTACATGGAAAAATCCCTATTAAGTTGCATTATACTGGTTTACATGGAAAAATCCCTATTAAGTTGCATTATACTGGTTTACATGGAAAAATCCCTATTAGGTTGCATTATACTGGTTTACATGTACAAATCCCTATTAAGTTGCTTTATACTGGTTTACATGTAAAAACCCCTATTAGGTTACATTATAGTGGTTTACATGTAAAAATCCTTATTAAGTTGCATTATACTGGTTTACATGTAAAAACCCCTATTAAGTTCCATTATACTGGTTTACATGTAAAAACCCCTATAAAGTTCCATTATACTGGTTTACATGTAAAAACCCCATTAAGTTGCATTATACTGGTTTACATGGAAAAATCCCTATTAAGTTGCATTATACTGGTTTACATGGAAAAATCCCTATTAAGTTGCATAATACTGGTTTACATGGAAAAATCCCCATTAAGTTGCATTATACTGGTTTACATGGAAAAATCCCTATTAAGTTGCATTATACTGGTTTACATTGGAAAAATCCCTATTAAGTTGCATTATACTGGTTTACATGGAAAAATCCCTACCCTTAAGTTGCATATACTGGTTTACATGGAAAAATCCCCATTAAGTTGCATTATACTGGTTTACATGTAAAAAACCCTATTAAGTTGCATTATACTGGTTTACATGGAAAAATCCCTATTAAGTTGCATTATACTGGTTTACATGAAAAAATCCCTATTAAGTTGCATTATACTGGTTTACATGGAAAAATCCCTATTAAGTTGCATATACTGGTTTACATGGAAAAATCCCATTAAGTTGCATTTACTGGTTTACATGGAAAAAACCCTATTAAGTTGCATTATACTGGTTTACATGGAAAAAACCCTATTAAGTTGCATTATACTGGTTTACATGGTTTAAAAACCCCTATTAAGTTGCATTATACTGGTTTACATGGAAAAATCCCCATTAAGTTGCATTATACTGGTTTACATGGAAAAATCCCTATTAAGTTGCATTATACTGGTTTACATGGAAAAATCCCTATTAAGTTGCATAATACTGGTTTACATGGAAAAATCCCCATTAAGTTGCATTATACTGGTTTACATGGAAAAATCCCCATTAAGTTGCATTATACTGGTTTACATGGAAAAATCCCTATTAAGTTGCATTGTACTGGTTTACATGGAAAAATCCCTATTAAGTTGCATTATACTGGTTTACATGGAAAAAACCCTATTAAGTTGCATGTAAAAACCCTATAGTTGCTGGTTTACATGGAAAAATCCCCATTAAGTTGCATTATACTGGTTTACATGAAAAAAAACCCTATTAAGTTGCATTATACTGGTTTACATGGAAAAACCCTATTAAGTTGCATTATACTGGTTTACATGTAAAAACCCCTATTAAGTTGCATTATACTGGTTTACATGGAAAAATCCCCATTAAGTTGCATTATAATTGCTGGTTTACATGAAAAAAAACCCTATTAAGTTGCATTATACTGGTTTACATGAAAAAAAACCCTATTAAGTTGCATTATACTGGTTTACATGGAAAAATCCCTATTAAGTTGCATTATACTGGTTTACATGGAAAAATCCCTATTAGGTTGCATAATTACACTGAAGTCCTTGAAACTGCTGAAGTCCTTGAAACTGCTGAAGTCCTTGAAACTGCTGAAGTCCTTGAAACTGTTGAAGTCCTTGAAACTCTTGAAATCTTGAAACTGCTGAAATCCTTGAAACTGTTGAATCCTTGAAACTGTTGAATCATTGAAACTGTAGAAATGTCTGAAAGAGCTGAAGTCCTATTAAAATGCATGGGCCTATTAAAATGCATTGCAGAATTCTCAATGCAGATTTTTGTCCGATTGCGGAAAAAACCGGAAATCGCTGAAGTCCCAAAAGTAATAGCAATAATCTCCCAAACATGTGGAACGTTTTGATGTATAACTTGTGGAAATTGTTGAAAATGTGAAAGCTGTGAAACGTGTCAAAAAAAATGACGGAATAAAGAAATACAAAACCAATGGTTGACTGCGGAAGGTTCCGCAGTCAATCAATAATACCTTTAATTTGTAATACACTTTACATACAAATCTCAAAGTGCTACAGAGCAACAACAATAAAAGCACACATCATTAAAGTTGAAACAATGTTAAAACAATGTTAAGAAGGGAACAGAAAAGTTTTAAGTCCTCTTTTGAAGGTCTCCAATGACTGTGGGGCCCTCAGGTGTGGTGGGAGGGCGTTCCACAGTTTGGGAGCAGCCGCCTGGAAAGCCCTGTCACCCATTGTCCGGAGTTTAGTTCTGGGGATGGAGAGGAGGTTGGTGTCTGTGGACCGGAGTGCTCTGGTTATGGGCGGAGGAGTGAGAAGTCTACAGCCTCAGTCCTGGGTCTACAGCCTCAGTCCTGGGTCTACAGCCTCAGTCCTTGGTCTACAGCCTCAATCCTGGGTCTACAGCCTCAGTCCTGGGTCTACAGCCTCAGTCCTGGGTCTACAGCCTCAGTCCTTGGTCTACAGCCTCAATCCTGGGTCTACAGCCTCAGTCCTGGGTCTACAGCCTCAGTCCTGGGTCTACAGCCTCAGTCCTGGGTCTACAGCCTCAGTCCTTGGTCTACAGCCTCAGTCCTTGGTCTACAGCCTCAATCCTGGGTCTGAGGGGGTCCTAGGGAGCTGCTGTAGACCTGCCTTCATCTTCAGCTGGATTTACAGTTACTAATACATTACTGTCAGTTGATGTCACATGTCGCAGTAGAGCTCACTGTAGTCAGAGTGGTTAGTGCCGACATGAGCCGCTGGTCTGGGTCTGGATCCAGTTACTTCCAAACTTAGACCTGGTCCTGGTCCAGACTGAGATCCAGATCAGAGATTCTAACCCTATAGCACTAGGAGAGGGTTTGACTCGAAACAAATCCTGATTCCTCTCGGTCTGTTCATAATAAAACCAGTTTGAGCTGGTTTGGGACTGGTTCATAGTCCTCATGCTCTCGACTCTTGCAGGACCTGGATGGACTCACTCATGGACGTGGACCTTCTGGACCCTGTAGACCAGGACTTGGACCTGGCTCCACCCCCACTTCTCCCTAAACCAGGAAAAGACAATGCCAGGCTCCAGAAACTCAAGAAGAAACGAGCCAAGAAGAAACCAGGGCTGTGCCAGACGCCGGTGCCTTTCAGGTGAGAACTGCTGACTTAAACATGTATGACCTAAACTAACATGTATGACCCAAACAAACATGTATGACCCAAACAGACATGTATGACCTAAACAAACATGTATGACCTAAACAAACATGTATGACCCAAACGAACATGTATGACCCAAACAAACATGTATGACCGAAACGAACATGTATGACCTAAACAAACATGTATGACCTAAACAAACATGTATGACCCAAACGAACATGTATGACCCAAACAAACATGTATGACCGAAACGAACATGTATGACCTAAACAAACATGTATGACCTAAACAAACATGTATGACCCAAACGAACATGTATGACCCAAACAAACGTGTAAGGCCCAAACAAACATGTATGACCTAAACAAACATGTATGACCCAAACAAACATCTATGACCTAAACAAACATGTATGATCCAAAAAAACATGTATGACCAAACAAACATGTATGACCTAATCTAACATGTATGACCCAAACAAACATGTATGATCCAAACAAACATGTATGACTTAAACTAACATGTATGACCTAAACAAACATGTATGACCCAAACGAACATGTATGATCCAAACAAACATGTATGACCTAAACAAACATCTATGACCCAAACAAACATGTTTGACCTAAATGAACATGTATGACCTAAATGAACATGTATGACCTAAACAAACATGTATGACCTAAACAAACATGTATGACCTAAACTAACATGTATGACCCAAACAGACATGTATGACCTAAACAAACATGTATGACCCAAACAAACATGTATGACGAAACAAACATGTATGACCCAAACAAACATGTATGACCTAAACAAACATGTATGACCCAAACGAACATGTATGATCCAAACCAACATGTATGACCTAAACTAACATGTATGACCCAAACAGACATGTATGACCTAAACAAACATGTATGATCCAAACAAACATGTATGACCAAACAAACATGTATGACCCAAACAAACATGTATGACCTAAACAAACATGTATGACCTAAACTAACATGTATGACCCAAACAAACATGTATGACCTAAACAAACATCTATGACCCAAACAAACATGTTTGACCTAAATGAACATGGATGACCTAAATGAACATGTATGACCTAAACAAACATGTATGACCTAAACAAACATGTATGACCTAAACTAACATGTATGACCCAAACAGACATGTATGACCTAAACAAACATGTATGACCCAAACAAACATGTATGACCCAAATGAACATGTATGACCCAAACAAACATGTATGACCCAAACAAACATGTATGACCCAAACAAACATGTATGGCCCAAACAAACATGTATGACCCAAACAAACATGTACGACCCAAACAAACATGTATGACCCAAAGAAACATGTATGACCCAAACAAACATGTATGACCGAAACTAAAATGTATGACCCAAACAAACATGTATGACCTAAACTAACATGTATTACCCAAACAAACATCTATGACCTAAACGAACATGTATGATCCAAACAAACATGTATGACCAAACAAACATGTATCAATCAATCAATCAAATTTTATTTATAAAGCGCTTTTCATACATAAGATGCAACACAAAGTGCTTTACAGATTGGTTAAAAACAATCCCGCCGGCCCAAGACCCCTCCCCCAGACCACCCAACAGACCCCCCCCAAACCACAGACAAACACACACACACGCGCTCATGAACACTCATACACACACACACACACACACACACACACACACACACACACACACACACCAGTAAAACAATAAAAACATGATGAGAGACTTGGCAGGGTTCAGATGCAACCAGCTGAAAAAGCGTCATCCAAGGAGCCGTCTGCACCAGGAGCAGAGAGCCGCCCGTAGCCACAGGGGACGACACAGGACCCAGAGGAGACATGAAACCGAGGCCCCAGGCTGGGGGCCCAAGAGTCCGACCCCCGCAGCCACACCGACCACTGCTCCCGGTGCAGAGGGCTCCTCCAGAGGAAACACTGGGTACACTAAAAACAATACAATAAGTAAAACACTAAAATGTGAGACTAAAAGGAACACACAATACATGAATAATAGCAATAGCAATATAATAAATAATAAATAATAAAAGATAAATAGAATGGAATAATAAAAACTAATCAAAAGCTACTCTAAAAAGGTGCGTCTTGAGCCTACTTTTAAAAATATGAACGTTCTCTGCGGCCCTGAGCTCCTCCGGCAGACTGTTCCAGAGACGGGGGCCGTAGTGCTGGAAAGATGCCTCGCCGTGAGTGTGTGTCCTGACTTTGGGAATGGTTAGGAGTCTGCTGCCGGAGGAGCGCAGGGGCCGGGAAGGTTCATAGGATAAAAGCAAATCTGAAAGATAAGAAGGCCCAAGACCATTAAGACATTTAAAAACCATTAAAAGAACCTTAAAATCGATTCTGAAACACACGGGGAGCCAATGCAGCGATTTTAAAACCGGTGTAATGTGGTCCCGCCCCCTGGTCTTAGTCAGGACACGTGCGGCCGAGTTTTGGAGTAATTGAAGACTTGCAATGTTCTTTTTGGGAAGACCAGAGAGCAGGGCATTACAAATAGTCAATGCGACTGGTGATAAAAGCATGCATCAGCGTCTCCGTGTTGCCCCGAGAGAGAATGGGGCGGACTCTGGCGATGTTCTTTAGATGATAAAAACCTATTTTTGTGATACTCTTGATGTGAGGAATAAAAGTCAGCTCAGAGTCAAAGATTACGCCCAGATTTTTCACTTGTGATGATGGATTAAAAGAGTGTGATTGGAGTTTTGATAAAAGTTTCTCTCTCTGGGCCTCAGGACCGATGACTAAAACCTCAGTTTTGTCCTGGTTAAGCTGGAGAAAGTTTTCTGCCATCCAGGATTTCAGGTCTAAAATGCAGTTAAAAAGAGCATCCATTGGCCTGGTGTCATCAGGAGACATGGAGATGTACAGCTGAGTATCATCTGCATAACTGTGGAAGTTAATTCCATGTCTCCTGACGACACCGCCAAGAGGGAGCATGTACAGGTTAAAAAGGACTGGACCTAAAATGGAACCCTGGGGCACACCACATGTGATTTTATGGACCTGAGAGGAGCAGGTATCCAAACTTACCATGAAGGATCTGTCTGTTAAATAAGAAGTGAACCATTTGTGGACAGCACCAGAGAGGCCGAGGTGTTGTAGGCGTGATAAAAGAATTGTGTGGTCTACTGTATCAAAGGCAGCGCTAAGATCCAGTAGAACCAACACAGTCACCTTTTTGAAATCATAACTTAGTCTAAGATCGTTTAAAATCTTTAAAAGAGCAGTCTCTGTGCTGTGGTTCACCCTAAAACCTGATTGAAATTTCTCTAAAATTTGCTGCTGATCTAAAAAGGCATTGAGCTGGGTAAAAACAAGTTTTTCTAAAATTTTGCTTAAAAATGGTAAGTTGGATACCGGTCTGTAGTTGTTAAAATCATTAAAATCTAAATTGCTCTTCTTCAGAAGGGGTCTCACCACAGCCGCTTTGAAGGCTGCAGGAAAGACCCCAGTCTGAAGAGAGCAATTCATCAGGTTTAAAAGCTCCTCTCTAAAAGATTCATAAAATGACTTAAAAAATGGAGTGGGGACTGGATCTAAAAGACATGTGGTGGGCCTCACTGAGGAGAAAACTTTATCAAGCATCTCAGCATCAACCAGGACAAAACTGTCCAGTGTTTCCTCTGGCGAAGACAAACAATCAGATGTGTTAAAAACAGTAGTGCGGTTGGATAAAATGTTACATCTGATTGTATTTATCTTCCCCGTGAAGTGGACTGCAAAATCCTCACAGAGGGAGTCTGTGGGGGTTAAACGAGACATGCTAAAATCAGGGTTTAAAATGGTGTCGATGGTTGAAAAAAGGATTTTTGGATTATTTTTGTTCTGGCTGATTAGATTTGCAAAGTATTTGTTCTTATGATTTCTAATTGTGTAATTGTATGCTTTTTGATTGTTTTTATATATTTCGTAGTTGATTGTTGTTTTATTTTTCCTCCATCTTCGTTCTGCCACCCTGCACTCTTGTTTCATTTTGCGTACTTCTTCATTTCTCCATGGGGGTGCAGATTTTGTTTTTATGATTTTTGTTTTTAAAGGAGCCACCTGATCCAACGCAGAACTAAGTCTACTGTTAAAATCATTTGCTATAAAATCACAGGGGGCAGGTAAAACCAAGTGGGGAGTGTTGTTTAGGATGTCGATAAAATTTGCAGCCACTTCAGGGGTTAGATGTCGCTTCCTCACGGTTCTCACAGAGGTCTCACGCTGTATAAAACCAGTGATGTTAAAAAACACACAGTAGTGGTCCGAGACAGCCAAGTCGACAACAGAGGACACATCCGCAGTCAGGCCATAGGTAATGACCAGGTCGAGGGTGCGTCCCCTGTTGTGTGTTGGCTGTCTGACGTGTTGGGTAAAATCCATGTAATTAAGAACATCTAAGAAATCTAGGGTAAAATTGTCAGAGGGATTGTCAATGTGTATGTTAAAATCACCGGTTAAAATTATCATATTGTAAGAATTGTGTAACTGTGATAAAAACGCTGAGAATTCAATAATAAAAAGGCTGCACTTTTTAGGTGGCCTATAAATAATTACTGTTAAAATTTTGGGGTTGCTAAAAACAAGAGAGTGATACTCAAAACTTGAGTATTGGTTAAAAACAATAGGTTTGGTGGCCAGGGTGTTACTGCATATTGAGGCTGTGCCGCCACCTCTCTTTCCTTCTCTTGTTTTAAAAGCAAAGTTAAAATTGGGGGGGGAGGCCTCTGTAAGAACAGCCGGAGCATCCGGACCCAGCCAGGTCTCAGTTAAAAACATACCATCCAGCTCGTGTTCTAAAATCAAATCATTAACAGTAAAAGTCTTATTTAAAAGGGAGCGTACATTTAAAAGGGCAAACCTGATGGTAGATGGGTTGTTATTGTTGATGGGGAGTCCATAGTTCGAAGTGGGGGGAGCAGAGGATGAGAGAGGGCAGGGGGAAACAGTGATGAGGTTGGTGAAGGACGGTTTCCTGGGTATGGACGGTCTGTAGGGGCGGGGTCTGGACAAAACTGTAATTTTGTGCTGGGGAAGAGAGCAGGGGTTGATGCTGGGGCACAGACGGGCAGGAGGGATGTGGGATGTGGGGGTGGGTTGTCAGAGGTATGTAGGATGGGATTGGACTGCGTGGGTGATGTTGGAGATCAGGTACCGGTTGCCAAGTGGGTTGATGTGAAGTCCGTCGGGTGTGAAGAAGGGGTAGCGGTTCCAGAACAGATTAAAATTGTCTATAAAACCAAAGTTGTGATGGAGTGATGTTTGATTGAGCCAGGTGTTGAGTATGTATGACCCAAACAAACATGTATGGCCCAAACGAACATCTATGACCTAAACGAACATGTATGATCCAAACAAACATGTATGACCAAACGAACATGTATTGCCCAAACGAACATGTATGACCTAAACGAACATGTATGACCCAAACGAACATGTATGACCCAAACAAACATGTATGACCCAAACGAATATGTATGACCCAAACGAACATGTATAACCCAAACAAACATGTATGACCCAAACGAACATGTATGACCTAAGCAAACATGTATGACCAAACGAACATCTATGACCTAAACAAACATGTATGACCCAAACAAACATGTATGACCCAAACAAACATGTAAAACCTAAACGAACATGTATGATCCAAACAAACATGTAAGACCTAAACGAACATGTATGATCCAAACAAACATGTATGACCTAAACGAACATGTATAATGAGGGGGGGTGGGGACTTGATATTGTGCGTCACATAGGTCTTCCACGTCTCTCCTGCACCTTTGTATTCTCCGCTTGTGTTAAACCTTTCATATAAGCCCCGGACCGTGGTCGAGGGGCGCAGGGGGGTGTGGTCGAGGGCCGCAGGGGGCCGTGGTCGAGGGCCGCAGGGGGGTGTGGTCAAGGGCCGCAGAGGGGGTGTGGTCGAGGGCCGCAGGGGGGTGTTTCGCTGCAGGCCCAAAGGGAAACGTTTCCTACAGGAATAACTCCCTCTGTCCTGACCTTCGCTCTCACAGTGATTGCAATAATACTTCAGACATTCAAGAATCAGACTTTATTTAATCGCCAGAACACACACACAAACACACACACACAGACACACACACACTTGTATCTAGCATGGCACCAGTCGCTCTGCTCGTACGTCACACTTTTCATTCTCATTCATTAATTTCTCAGCGCTCTTACTCTCGTTACTAAAGAGTGTGTGTGCACTTGTGTCCCCGGCGCACACACACACAGACACACGTGTGCGCACACATGTTACCCACTGAACTGCTGCACTTTGCATCAAAGCAATGTGGACAACTGTCAGATGTGTCTTTCCCTAAACAACACCATCCGTACTGAACCGTTAGCTACTGTAGCTGTTAGCAGTAGCAGTAGCAGTTAGCTACAGTAGCTATTAGCTACAGTAGCTATTAGCTACAGTAGTTGTTAGCTACAGTAGCAGTTAGCTATGTATGACCTAAACAAAAATGTATGACCCAAACAAACATGTATGACCAAACAAACATGTATGACCCAAACAAACATGTATGACCTAAACAAACATGTATGACCCAAACGAACATGTATGATCCAAACAAACATGTATGACCTAAACTAACATGTATAACCCAAACAGACATGTATGACCTAAACAAACATGTATGACCCAAACAAACATGTATGACCCAAATGAACATGTATGACCCAAACAAACATGTATGACCCAAACAAACATGTATGACCCAAACAAACATGTATGGCCCAAACGAACATGTATGACCCAAACAAACATGTACGACCCGAACAAACATGTATGACCTAAGCAAACATGTATGACCCAAACAAACATGTATGACCCAAACAAACATGTACGACCTAAACTAACATGTATTACCCAAACAAACATCTATGACCTAAACGAACATGTATGATCCAAACAAACATGTATGACCAAACAAACATGTATGACCCAAACAAACATGTATGGCCCAAACGAACATGTATGACCCAAACAAACATGTATGACCTAAACGAACATGTATGATCCAAACAAACATGTATGACCCAAACAAACATGTACGACCTAAACTAACATGTATTACCCAAACAAACATCTATGACCTAAACGAACATGTATGATCCAAACAAACATGTATGACCAAACAAACATGTATGACCCAAACAAACATGTATGGCCCAAACGAACATGTATGACCCAAACAAACATGTATGACCTAAATGAACATGTAAGACCTAAATGAACATGTATGACCTAAACAAACATGTATGACCTAAACTAACATGTATGACCCAAACAGACATGTATGACCTAAACAAACATGTATGACCCAAACAAACATGTATGACCCAAACGAACATGTATGACCCAAACAAACATGTATGACCCAAACAAACATGTATGGCCCAAACGAACATGTATGACCCAAACAAACATGTACGACCCAAACAAACATGTATGACCTAAACAAACATGTATGACCCAAACAAACATGTATGACCCAAACAAACATGTACGACCTAAACTAACATGTATTACCCAAACAAACATCTATGACCTAAACGAACATGTATGATCCAAACAAACATGTATGACCAAACAAACATGTATGACCCAAACAAACATGTATGGCCCAAACGAACATGTATGACCCAAACAAACATGTATGACCTAAACGAACATGTATGATCCAAACAAACATGTATGACCCAAACAAACATGTATGACCTAAACGAACATGTATGATCCAAACAAACATGTAAGACCTAAACGAACATGTATGATCCAAACAAACATGTATGACCTAAACGAACATGTATAATGAGGGGGGGTGGGGACTTGATATTGTGCGTCACATAGGTCTTCCACGTCTCTCCTGCACCTTTGTATTCTCCGCTTGTGTTAAACCTTTCATATAAGCCCCGGACCGTGGTCGAGGGGCGCAGGGGGGTGTGGTCGAGGGCCGCAGGGGGCTGTGGTCGAGGGCCGCAGGGGGGTGTGGTCGAGGGCCGCAGGGGGGTGTTTCGCTGCAGGCCCAAAGGGAAACGTTTCCTACAGGAATAACTCCCTCTGTCCTGACCCTCGCTCTCACAGTGATTGCAATAATACTTCAGACATTCAAGAATCAGACTTTATTTAATCGCCAGAACACACACACAAACACACACACACAGACACACACACACTTGTATCTAGCATGGCACCAGTCGCTCTGCTCGTACGTCACACTTTTCATTCTCATTCATTAATTTCTCAGCGCTCTTACTCTCGTTACTAAAGAGTGTGTGTGCACTTGTGTCCCCGGCGCACACACACACAGACACACGTGTGCGCACACATGTTACCCACTGAACTGCTGCACTTTGCATCAAAGCAATGTGGACAACTGTCAGATGTGTCTTTCCCTAAACAACACCATCCGTACTGAACCGTTAGCTACAGTAGCAGTTAGCTACAGTAGCTATTAGCTACAGTAGCTATTAGCTACAGTAGTTGTTAGCTACAGTAGCAGTTAGCTATGTATGACCTAAACCAACATGTATGACCCAAACAAACATGTATGAACAAACAAACATGTATGACCCAAACAAACATGTATGACCTAAACAAACATGTATGACCCAAACGAACATGTATGATCCAAACCAACATGTATGATCCAAACAAACATGTATGACCCAAACAAACATGTATGACCTAAACAAACATGTATGACCTAAACTAACATGTATGACCCAAACAAACATGTATGACCTAAACAAACATCTATGACCCAAACAAACATGTTTGACCTAAATGAACATGTATGACCTAAATGAACATGTATGACCTAAACAAACATGTATGACCTAAACTAACATGTATGACCCAAACAGACATGTATGACCTAAACAAACATGTATGACCCAAACAAACATGTATGACCCAAATGAACATGTATGACCCAAACAAACATGTATGACCCAAACAAACATGTATGACCCAAACAAACATGTATGGCCCAAACGAACATGTATGACCCAAACAAACATGTACGACCCAAACAAACATGTATGACCTAAACAAACATGTATTACCCAAACAAACATCTATGACCTAAACGAACATGTATGATCCAAACAAACATGTATGACCCAAACAAACATGTATGGCCCAAACGAACATCTATGACCTAAACGAACATGTATGATCCAAACAAACATGTATGACCAAACGAACATGTATGGCCCAAACGAACATGTATGACCTAAACAAACATGTATGACCCAAACGAACATGTATGACCCAAACAAACATGTATGACCCAAACGAATATGTATGACCCAAACAAACATGTATGACCCAAACAAACATGTATGACCCAAACGAATATGTATGACCCAAACAAACATGTATGACCCAAACAAACATGTATGGCCCAAACGAACATGTATGACCTAAACAAACATGTATGACCAAACGAACATCTATGACCTAAACAAACATGTATGACCCAAACAAACATGTATGACCCAAACAAACATGTATGACCTAAACGAACATGTATGATCCAAACAAACCTGTAAGACCTAAACGAACATGTATGATCCAAACAAACATGTATGACCTAAACGAACATGTATGACCTAAACAAACATCTATGACCTAAACGAACATGTATGATCCAAACAAACATGTATGACCAAACGAACATGTATGGCCCAAACAAACATGTATGACCTAAACAAACATGTATGACCCAAACGAACATGTATGACCCAAACAAACATGTATGACCCAAACAAACATGTATGGCCCAAACGAACATGTATGACCCAAACAAACATGTACGACCCAAACAAACATGTATGACCTAAACAAACATGTATTACCCAAACAAACATCTATGACCTAAACGAACATGTATGATCCAAACAAACATGTATGACCCAAACAAACATGTATGGCCCAAACGAACATCTATGACCTAAACGAACATGTATGATCCAAACAAACATGTATGACCAAACGAACATGTATGGCCCAAACGAACATGTATGACCTAAACAAACATGTATGACCCAAACGAACATGTATGACCCAAACAAACATGTATGACCCAAACGAATATGTATGACCCAAACAAACATGTATGACCCAAACAAACATGTATGACCCAAACGAATATGTATGACCCAAACGAACATGTATGACCCAAACAAACATGTATGGCCCAAACGAACATGTATGACCTAAACAAACATGTATGACCAAACGAACATCTATGACCTAAACAAACATGTATGACCCAAACAAACATGTATGACCCAAACAAACATGTATGACCTAAACGAACATGTATGATCCAAACAAACCTGTAAGACCTAAACGAACATGTATGATCCAAACAAACATGTATGACCTAAACGAACATGTATGACCTAAACAAACATCTATGACCTAAACGAACATGTATGATCCAAACAAACATGTATGACCAAACGAACATGTATGGCCCAAACGAACATGTATGACCTAAACAAACATGTATGACCCAAACGAACATGTATGACCCAAACAAACATGTATGACCCAAACGAATATGTATGACCCAAACGAACATGTATGACCCAAACAAACATGTATGACCCAAACGAATATGTATGACCTAAACAAACATGTATGACCAAACGAACATCTATGACCTAAACAAACATGTATGACCCAAACAAACATGTATGACCCAAACAAACATGTATGACCTAAACGAACATGTATGATCCAAACAAACATGTAAGACTTAAACGAACATGTATGATCCAAACAAACATGTATGACCAAACGAACATGTATGGCCCAAACGAACATGTATGACCTAAACAAACATGTATGACCCAAACGAACATGTATGACCCAAACAAACATGTATGACCCAAATGAATATGTATGACCCAAACGAACATGTATGAGCCAAACAAACATGTATGACCTAAACGAACATGTATGATCCAAACAAACTTGTAAAACCTAAACGAACATGTATGATCCAAACAAACATGTATGACCTAAACGAACATGTATAATGAGGGGGGGTGGGGACTTGATATTGTGCGTCACATAGGTCTTCCACGTCTCTCCTGCACCTTTGTATTCTCCGCTTGTGTTAAACCTTTCATATAAGCCCCGGACCGTGGTCGAGGGCCGCAGGGGGCCGTGGTCGAGGGCCGCAGGGGGCCGTGGTCGAGGGCCGCAGGGGGGTGTGGTCGAGGGCCGCAGGGGGGTGTTTCGCTGCAGGCCCAAAGGGAAACGTTTCCTACAGGAATAACTCCCTCTGTCCTGACCTTCGCTCTCACAGTGATTGCAATAATACTTCAGACATTCAAGAATCAGACTTTATTTAATCGCCAGAACACACACACAAACACACACACACAGACACACACACACTTGTATCTAGCATGGCACCAGTCGCTCTGCTCGTACGTCACACTTTTCATTCTCATTCATTAATTTCTCAGCGCTCTTACTCTCGTTACTAAAGAGTGTGTGTGCACTTGTGTCCCCGGCGCACACACACACAGACACACGTGTGCGCACACATGTTACCCACTGAACTGCTGCACTTTGCATCAAAGCAATGTGGACAACTGTCAGATGTGTCTTTCCCTAAACAACACCATCCGTACTGAGCCGTTAGCTACTGTAGCTGTTAGCAGTAGCAGTAGCAGTTAGCTACAGTAGCTATTAGCTACAGTAGTTGTTAGCTACAGTAGCAGTTAGCTACAGTAGCAGAATGTAAAAAGAAAGAGAAACGGAAACTCAACCAGAACAACGAGGTCGTTGCTGGAGTTAGTATTAGCGCCACCAGCTGGACCGAGCATTGCACTACAGGACAATTTCTCTGGCAACGTTTGCAAGTACACGTTCATGTGACCGCGGGCCGTTTTCACACCCCTGTGGCGACTCTTCGGGCCACTTGGCCCAGTTCGTTTGTAAAAACCTCTGTGACCGTGCCCTTATATAAACATGTATTACCCAAAACCCACCGCTGTAGTTTTCTGGCAACACCCTGGAGACCGGGCCTGGAGACCGGGCCTGGAGACCAGGCCTGGAGACCGGGCCTGGAGACCGGACCTGGAGACTGGACCTGGAGACCGGGCCTGGAGACCGGGCCTGGAGACTGGGCCTGGAGACCGGACCTGGAGACCAGGCCTGGAGACCGGGCCTGGAGACCAGGCTTCGAGCTTCTGAGTGCAGGGTTATCTTCTGTCTCACACTGACCTCGAGGCTTCACCAAGTCCCTGATGACTCTGTGATCACCGCTGTCTCAGCTGAACCCTCACACACAGGGCTAGGGTTTGGAATCCTGACCCTAATTCTTTATAATATTTATGTAATATAATTGTGAGGAACATTACTGTGTCTGTGAGTCCTGGGTCTGTGAGTCCTGGTCTGTGAGTCCTGGGTCTGTGAGTCCTGGGTCTGTGAGTCCTGGGTCTGTGAGTCCTGGTCTGTGAGTCCTGGGTCTGTGAGTCCTGGGTCTGTGAGTCCTGGTCTGTGAGTCCTGGTCTGTGAGTCGTGGGTCTGTGAGTCCTGGTCTGTGAGTCCTGGTCTGTGAGTCCTGGTCTGTGAGTCCTGGTCTGTGAGTCCTGGGTCTGTGAGTCCTGGTCTGTGAGTCCTGGGTCTGTGAGTCCTGGTCTGTGAGTCCTGGTCTGTGAGTCGTGGGTCTGTGAGTCCTGGGTCTGTGAGTCCTGGTCTGTGAGTCCAGGTCTGTGAGTCCTGGTCTGTGAGTCCAGGTCTGTGAGTCCTGTTACACTTAAGTTGAAAACATGTTCTTCTCTGTTTCATGTAGGTCCTGTTTGTCTCCGGTTAATGAAGTTCAAACGGACCTGGAACTAGACTTGGACCCAAGAAGCCCCAGTCCCCCCAAACCAGGCCAGAGACCAGGCCAGAGACCAGGCCAGAGACAACAGAAATCCATACCACAGCACTTGGACCCACGAGTCATCTCCAACCATTACATCCCGACAAACCCTCCGGTCCAGACCTGGTCTGGCTCTAATCCTGAGTCAAACCCTATGGTCCAGACCTGGTCTGGCTCTAATTCTCAGTCAAACCATCCAGTCCAGACCTGGTCCGGCTCTAATCCTGAGTCAAACCTTATGGTTCAGACCTGGTCTGGCTATAATCCTGAATCAAACCCTCCAGTCCAGACCTGGTCTTCCATCTCGAGACTTCCATCTCAGTCTGGGTTCATCCAGACCAACCCAGGAGGTCAGTCTCACTCCGATCTCAGGTCTGAGCCAAAGGTAGCCCCTCTGTTTGAATGTTCCAGGTTTTTGTTTGATGAAGAACTGAGCCTGTCTTTGATTTGTCCTGTTTATGCTCAGAACCAGACCGTAGTCCAACCCCGGCCCACAATAGTCCAGCCCCAGCCCACAGTAGTCCCAGTCCCCATGAGTCCGTACCCTTACTTCTGTACAGACCCTTCACTTCCCCAATCCCACCCATCCATTCAGCAGCAACAGCACCCTGACCCAAGACTAATCTCCCGCCACTACGTCCCACCAAACCCTCCGGTGTTGACCTGGACCGGTCCTAACCCTCAGCCAAACCTGGTTCCAAAGACCTTCACAGAACCAGGTCTGGACTGTACTGCAAAATTCTCCGTCCAGATACAGACCAAAGACCCGGTTTCAGAAAGACAGCGTGAAGTGAACCGGCTGTCTGGGATTTTCCCTGAAGTCCAAACCAACTACAGACCAGGACCCCTCCCTACGCAACATGTTCCAGACCCAAGTCCAGGTTTTCAACTGGTCCCGAAACTCCCAGACCCAGATTTCAACCCAGACTTCAACTCAGACCAACCGTTTTTCAGCGATGAAAGTGCGGCTCCGCAGTCCTGGTCCAAACCAGCTCCAGCTCTTATAGGACATTACTCTCAGACTAAACAAATCCTGCCAGAGTCCAAGACATTTACCTCAAAAGCCACTTTCTCAGTTTCAATCCAAGATCTAACCTCCGTCAACAATAAAACCAATAGAAACAGTGACTTTCACACAGACAGAACCAGACCAAACCCAGACCTGAAACCTGGTTCAGATCCGGCAAAGATCCACTTACAAAGTCTTGGATTAGCAGCACATAATCCCGGTCCAATGTCAAATGGAATACATGAACAATATGTTGAGTCCAGACCCAGTCCTGTACCCGAGAAAGTGGATCTTAAGAAAAACAACTCATTTATGGAAAGTTCTAAACCAGAAGTCAATGTCAATGTCCACAAAAGTCCAGAAATAAGATGCAACTTTGGATCAGAACAAGGATTACTGTTCCATCCTCTTCATGGGAAAATGACTGAACCAGGACCAGAGGCTGTTCAGAGGTTGGTAAAGAAGTCTAAGTCTGGACTAAGTCTTGAGAAGACTCAACCCGGTCTGGAGTCAGGAAAGGTGTTCTACACAAGCCCCGTCAGACTTCAAGAGTTTCCTGGTGATTCTAATGAGTTCAACCAGTTTGTGTCAACGACAAAAAACAAGGAGAATATGCACAAAGAAACTCAAAATAAAAACATAAACGTAGTTGAAGCCGTCACGCTCAGGTCCAGAGAGGTTCAGGCTGAGCTGAGTCCAGAGACCACCGAGAATCAGCACAATTTCATTAAAAAACAAATATCTAGGTTTGAAAAATGTTCTGTGGAAGAAACAGTGAACGTCACCGATGGTTTCACAATATCTCACACTCAAAACCAAAAAGTCCAGAGAAACCCAGAGCAGCCACAAACCAGAACCAAACCTGGTCGAGATTATCAGGGGTCTTTCCCGAAACGTCCCACATTCCTCACACTGCCCATAGAGTCCAGTCCCAGTCTAAAACCGGACCTGAATCCAGCTTTGAGGACTCTTAGTGTCTCCAGTCTTAGCCCTGCTCCGATCCAGGTCTCAGAACTGAGAACAGCCAGTGTCTTTTCTCTCAGCCCCTTGAAGGCCAGTTTAGACGCAAGTCCTCGGACTCAAGTCTTCAGTCCTACAATAGTCCGGAATCAGTCCTGCCTCAGTCCAGGTCTTGGACCATACCAGGTCTCAGAGGCCAGAAAGTCCCTATCCTCCATCCTTGAGTCCCAGATCAAGAATTCCAACAACCACCGGCCTAAATCCTATTACGGACTCACGCCATCTCAGTATGAAGCCTTTGGAGGGATCAAGTCCAAGACCCAAGACCCTAGGCCTAATGACATCCATCCCCAAGACCCTAGGCCTAATGACATCCATCCCCAAGACCCTAGGCCTAATGACATCCATCCCCAAGACCCTAGGCCTAATGACATCCATCCCCAAGACCCTAGGCCTAATGACATCCACCCTCAAGACCCTAGGCCTAATGACATCCATCCTCAAGACCCTTGCCCTAAGAATTATGAGAACCATATCCCTGACCCCTTCAAACCTGAGACTGAACCAGGACTAAAGGAAGACTCACTGAAACCTCAAAACAAACCAGAACTTAAGGAAGACTCTTTGCAACCTGGAATCGAACCAGGACTTAAGGAAGAAATGTTTGAGACTGAGGCAAAAGCCAGAATCAGATCACTGGAGCTTCTCAAAGACTCCGCAGGTGAGAGACCAGGTTCAGACTCGACTAAGACCTCTGACAGAAACCTGAACAAAGCCAGAACAGGACCAGACCAGGTGTTCGGGGGAAAGGTACTAGGCAAAACAAACCCAGAACCAAGACCTCAGAAACATGCAGAGAAAGTGAAGAAGTTAGACACAGTTATGGGTTCCTCCAGGGCTCATGTGGGGACAGACTTGACTCAGACTTGGATTTGTGATGGTTTGAATCCTAATCGCCATAGGTTAGAAAGAAACCTTGAACCAATTTGGAACAGTTTAATGAACCCAGTTTTAACGTCGGTACTGACCACAAACCCATCACTGACCACGGCCTCGGCAGTGACTTCTGCAGCTGACTTTAGAGTAGAAGACCCAGTGAAGTCTGTACCTACACTCGGACCCTGTGACTTCAACCAGACCAGCCCCCAGTTTAGCCGAGCAGTGGCAGATTCTCAACCTGAGGGAGACCGTACAGTTTGTGATGTTCAAACAAGCCCAGAGGTAGAGTTTGGACTCAGACTAGAACCACAAACCTGCACGGAAGAATTGAAGTATGAATATTCTGGTACTGAAGTAAATTGTGAATTAGGAACTCCCTTTCGTTCAAGTTTTAGAAACGGGACTGGTTTTGTGGACTTTGACTATGGACCTTCAGCAGATTTACAGGATACTATTCAACAATTGAGGCAAGAGACTGAACTTATGGACCCAGACTGGGAAGAAGGATCTGAATCTGGTTTAAGACTAGGAATTGAGACTCTATCAAGCCATGTATTGAAAAGCATAGAGTTTGATGGGCTAGACCTTGAACCCAGACTTGAGACTTGTAAAACAGTCTCAGGATTAGAACCAGAGGGACCATGTACTGGATTGGGGACTGGACTAGAGACAGGACTAGAGTCTGTAATAGGGAACGGACCAGAGATTGGACTGAGGTCTGGGCTGGAGACTGGAGTAGGGCCTAGACTAGATACGGGACTAGGGTCTGTACTAGGCACCGGACCAGAGATTGGACTGAGGTCTGGACTGGAGACTGGAATAGGGCCTAGACTAGAGACCGGACTAGGGTCTGTACTAGGCACCGGACCAGAGATTGGACTGAGGTCTGGACTGGAGACTGGAATAGGGACTGGACTTGACTCTAGACTAAAGACAGAACTCGCGCTTGGCTCAGTGATTGATTCTGGTTCTCTGCCTCAGGAACCAGACAAAGAAAAGTCTCTGTCATCTCTGCAAAAAACTGGACTAACCTCAGCTCAAAGCCCAATGAAGAACCCAAAGACGGATGGTCCCGGTCAGGTCTCAATGAAAACCGACCCAGACCAGACCAAGACCAGACAGAATACTTCCAAAGAGGCGGCTCTGAAATCCCGGCTCCGACTGAAAGAGACTTTGAAGGAAACCATGGAAAAGCTCGACAAGATCCTGGACAAAAAGGGACTAAAGAAGAAAATCCGGACTCAGGACTCAATCGAGACCATGGACTTGACAAGGACTGGCCTACAGGAGTCTCTACAGCAAATGAAGATGGACAAAACCCAATCACAGAAATCTCCAAACCAGGAACACCACCTCAAAGTGAAACAGACATTTGTGAAAGAGTTGGGTTCAGGACTAGACTTAGACCTCGAATTGGACTTGAACCAAAGCAGGTTCGAGGACACGATTGGATCTCATCCCAGAGAGAGTCCAGATGTTCTAATAGATTTGCAGTTCCACCGAATGGCGTTGGACGGACTAGAAACACCACAAG
Source organism: Knipowitschia caucasica (assembly GCA_964034765.1). Taxonomy (NCBI): domain Eukaryota; kingdom Metazoa; phylum Chordata; class Actinopteri; order Gobiiformes; family Gobiidae; genus Knipowitschia; species Knipowitschia caucasica. The sequence continues at coordinate 4,364,143 of OZ035826.1, forward strand.
ACTTAAACCAGGACTTGAACCAGGACAGGATCCAGAACAGACTCTGTCAGGAACCACTGGACACTGCTGTGGGACTGAACCAGGACTGGACTCAGACTGGACCCGAGCAGGGACATCTGAACACCCTTTTGGGCTTGAACCAGGACTACCCTCAGACTATTCATGGACAGGGACCTCTGGAAATCGTTGTGGACTTGAACCAGGACTGGACCCAGAACAGACTTGGTCAGGAACCACTAGACACTCTTGTGAGCTTGAACGAAGATTGGACCCAGACCAGACCCGGACTGGGACCACTGGACACCCAGACCAGACCCAGACAGGAACCACTGGAGACCCTCATGGACTTGAACCAGGACTGGACCCAGGACAGACTCAGTCAGGAACCACTGGACACCGGTGTGGGCTTCAACCAGGACAGGACTCAGACTGGACCCGAAAAGGGACCTCTAGACACCCTTGTGGGCTTGAACCAGGACTACCCTCAGCCTATTCCAGGACAGGGACCTCTGGAAAGCCTTGTGGACTTGAACCAGGACTGGACCCAGAACAGACTTGGTCAGGAACCACTAGACACTCTTGTGGGCTTGAACGAAGATTGGACCCAGACCAGACCCGGACTGGGACCACTGGACACCATTGTAGGCCCAAACAAGGACTGGACCCCGACCGAACCCCAACAAAGACCATTGGACAACCTTGTGGGATTGAACCAGGACAGACCAGAACAGGAACCATTGGACATCCTTGTGGGCTTGAACGACAACTGGACTCAGACTGGACTCGGACAGGAACCACTGGACACCCAGATCAGATCCAGACAGGAACTTCTGGACCCCCTTGTGAACAGTGGGATCAGCGCAGATGGACTGGGAGTGAATGGAAGTCTTTCGAAATCAGAGAAGACTCAGAAATTGGTTCAAAACACAGACACAAAGAGTGTGAGCGGCCTGACCAGGACCAAGACAGAACCAACGGAGAGCCCGGCGGACTTGAACCTGCACTGCATGGACTTAACTGGGCCAGACGACTTGCTATTACAATCAATGGACTCTCAAATGGGGGCGAAGTCCATGGAAGAGACCAGGAATCGGGACTGGACAGGACCAGATCAAAGCCAATCTACCGTCACATCAACAAATGCCTTTTCACAGGAAGATCAGAACCGGAAGGACTTAGAAACATGTGGAACTCTTCAGAACCAACTCCAGAACCAAGTCCAGAACCAAGTCCAAAACCAATTACAGAGCCAAGTACAGAGCCAAGTACAGAGCCAAGTCCAGACCACGACCAGGATTTCCCAGGTCTCCATGAGGTCAATGACATCACCTGCATCTTTGGCTGAAAGTCCAACAGGAAACTCTCGACTGCCTGAATCTTTGAGTTCTCATGAAAGAGACTCTTTTGAAAACCTTAGAAAACCTAGTCCAGACCCAGTCCCTGACCTTGTCACACTCCTGGACGAACCTAGCGAGGAAAAAAGACCCAGCCGAGGAAAGAAAACCGAAAAACTTATGCATTTACTGGAGAAGGCAAAGGCTGAATGTGAGAATCTTGAATCTAAAATCAGGACAAAATCTGCCAAAAGATTCCAAACAGAACCCGACCAGGTCTCCTCAGCGAAAGACAGAGTTCAAAGCAGAAGAAGGATCAAATCTGGGCCACCAAGAGAGACTAGAGCAGAGACCAGAGCAGAGACCAGACCAGAGACCAGAGCAGAGACCAGACCAGAGACCAGCTCAGGTCCAGACAAGATGCAAGAAGAATCTAAACCATTTCCCAAACTCGATACAATGATTTTAGATCCTGCTACTAACAATGCGAACAGTCCACTCCAAGATCCAGACACAGAGTCCAGACCAGAACCATTTAAAGGCCAAGAATCCAGATCAGATTCGAGATCAAGGCTAGAAGAACTCCAATTCCAGTCCTTTGGTCTCAGGGAAGAAGAGGTCTCTGTAGATTCTGCTGAAGATGAAGTGGAGGTGAAATCACAATTATGGCCAAACAAACAACAGTCTGAAGGTCTTTCTCAAAGCCAATACAATTACTTTAGTCCAAAGATAGATCTAGAGACCAGTTCAGATCCACTTAAAGTCCCGGAGTCCAGTCCAGATTCAGGAGACCTAAAGCAAGACCAATCAGAAGTGTTGGGATCAGAAAGAGCCGTTTTAAATCCTCCTAAAAACAAGTCATATGAAGTCCTGGACAATCCTTCATCTAAAGACCCAGAGTCCAGACCAGATCCATCTAAAGACCCAGAGTCCAGACCAGATCCATCTAAAGATCCAGAGTCGAGATCATGGCTAGAACAAGTCCAGGACCAATCCGTCGGTCTCAGGGGAGAAGAGGCCCTTGTAGATTCAGCTGAAGATGAAGTGAAATCACATTTATGGCTGAAAGATCAACAGTTTGAAGGTCTTTCTCAAATCCAAGATCCACCTCAAGACCCAAAGTCCACACCAAAACCATCCAAAGACCCAGAGTCCAGACCAAATCCATCTAAAGACCCAGAGTCCAGACCAGATCCATCCAAGGACTTAAATAAAGAAAAAGATCAGCCAAAATGCAAACCTGTTTCAGACAAAAGTAAAAAGTCATTATTGGGTTTATTTAAAAAGCAAAAGGCCGAGTCCAATGAGTCCCCCAAAGCCGAGGTCAGCCTGGGTTCGAACACAGACCAGGAGTCTAGTCCAGGTCCAGAGGAGAAGAAGAAGTCCGTCCTGATGTCCAAGTCCAAAAGTTTAGCTTCCAAAGTGAGCGGCTGGAGTCGTCTAAAGAAGCACATGGTCGTGGAGCAGGAAGAACCCGAGTTTCCAGACATTGAGCCCAAGTCGAGTCCTGGACTTGAGCCTGTTCCTAACCCAAGTCCAGGACCAGGACCAGAACCAGGACCAGGACCGCAACTCAGTCCAGATCTGGACATGTCACAAGCCACAGCAGAGACTGGGCCTAAAGCTTTGAAAATGTGGGATGCACTTCTCTTCCACATGTTCTCCACCAAAGAACGCATCCTGAAGCAGCTGGAGCAGAACCAGAGCTCCAAGACCAACCCAGACCCGGAGTCTCAGAAGGATCCAGAGACTGAGGCGCCTTCGTTCATCAGCCGTCTGCCCGTGCTGCTCTACAGCCCACGCTTTGACGCTCGCAAACTGAAAGAAGCAGCAGAGAAACCCATCAGTAAACTGTCCACTACCTTTGAGCGAGCGCTGATGCGACGGAAGAACCCTGAGGAGCAGAAGAAGGACTTCAACCGGAGACCCAAGGGTTTTCAGTCCAAGGCCGAGGCTGAAGACTGAAGAGCTGCACATCTGGGACTAAACTAGCATGAGTCCACTCTGAAGGCTCTTCATGGACACATCTCTGAGTCTATTTAAATTCAATAACAAGAAATTATTGAAGAATATTTTCCATTTTGTGCAGATTAAACTCTTACAGTATATTAAATATGATGCCCCACATAAGGCAGAGTCCCACCAACAGACTGTATACAGAAGGACAATGCTAACCCACTAGCTAAATGCTAACCTGAGAGCTAAATAGAGAAGTGCTCATGATGAAGTTTGGCCCATTGACTTATATGTAAAAGTAAACTCCTCTAGCTCAGTCATTGTTTGTGTCTCACTCACCATTTTGAGTTTTGAAATCTGTGTTTTATCGCTCTCTGTGATCCCGATCTTAATAATTGTGATGTCGACTTTGTAAATCCAGATATGAGCCATGCAAGGATTGACCAATCAGAGGCCTTCATTCTCAGGGGAAACTCCAGCTTGCGTTAGCAACCATCTTAGCAACACGTCTGCCCATGTTACAGCGCTAAGCTAACACAGCGGAACAAATGTCCCTGTAACCGGCTTCTTCTGCTAACACGGGCTAACGCTGGGGTGATGTCACACTCGGTCCAACCCTTGGGTAAGTGTTGGAGACGTTCTGTCCTGAATGAAGTGAAAGACACGATCTCTTTACCTTTTGTTTAGAAGCTGTTTGGGGTTTTCAGGAGATGGACTGTGATGGTCTCTCTCCTCCTCAGGTCTTATATTTTATTCATAATCAAAGCTGAATTCGTTACTAATTACAATAAATCTGATTAAAAAAACAACTTGTACTGAGGTTCAACAGATGTAATTTATCTGATATTTAACTGATACATATTTTATATGCAGAATATGAATAACGGACAAGGGTAAATTAATATCAAAGACGCAAGAGTGAAGCGGGAGTGAGGCGGGAGTGAAGAGGGAGTGAGGCGGGAGTGAAGCGGGAGTGAAGAGGGAGTGAGGCGGGAGTGAAGAGGGAGTGAGGCGGGAGTGAAGCGGGAGTGAAGAGGGAGTGAGGCGGGAGTGAAGAGGGAGTGAGGCGGGAGTGAAGAGGGAGTGAGGCGGGAGTGAAGAGGGAGTGAAGAGGGAGTGAAGAGGGAGTGAGGCGGGAGTGAAGAGGGAGTGAGGCGGGAGTGAAGAGGGAGTGAGGCGGGAGTGAAGAGGGAGTGAAGAGGGAGTGAAGAGGGAGTGAGGCGGGAGTGAAGAGGGAGTGAAGAGGGAGTGAGGCGGGAGTGAAGAGGGAGTGAAGAGGGAGTGAAGAGGGAGTGAGGCGGGAGTGAAGAGGGAGAGAGGCGGGAGTGAGGCGGGAGAGAGGCGGGAGTGAGGCGGGAGTGAAGAGGGAGAGAGGCGGGAGTGAAGAGGGAGTGAGGCGGGAGTGAAGAGGGAGAGAGGCGGGAGTGAAGAGGGAGAGAGGCGGGAGTGAAGAGGGAGTGAGGCGGGAGTGAAGAGGGAGTGAAGAGGGAGTGAGGCGGGAGTAAAGAGGGAGAGAGGCGGGAGTGAGGCGGGAGAGAGGCGGGAGTGAGGCGGGAGTGAAGAGGGAGAGAGGCGGGAGTGAAGAGGGAGTGAGGCGGGGAGTGAAGAGGGAGAGAGGCGGGAGTGAGGCGGGAGTGAAGAGGGAGTGAAGAGGGAGTGAGGCGGGAGTGAAGAGGGAGAGAGGCGGGAGTGAAGAGGGAGTGAGGCGGGAGTGAAGAGGGAGTGAGGCGGGAGTGAAGAGGGAGAGAGGCGGGAGTGAGGCGGGAGAGAGGCGGGAGTGAGGCGGGAGTGAAGAGGGAGAGAGGCGGGAGTGAAGAGGGAGTGAGGCGGGAGTGAAGAGGGAGTGAGGCGGGAGTGAAGAGGGAGTGAGGCGGGAGTGAAGAGGGAGAGAGGCGGGAGTGAAGAGGGAGTGAGGCGGGAGTGAAGAGGGAGTGAGGCGGGAGTGAAGAGGGAGTGAAGAGGGAGTGAGGCGGGAGTAAAGAGGGAGAGAGGCTGGAGTGAGGCGGGAGAGAGGCGGGAGTGAGGCGGGAGTGAAGAGGGAGAGAGGCGGGAGTGAAGAGGGAGTGAGGCGGGAGTGAAGAGGGAGAGAGGCGGGAGTGAAGAGGGAGTGAGGCGGGAGTGAAGCGGGAGTGAAGAGGGAGTGAAGAGGGAGTGAGGCGGGAGTGAGGCGGGAGTGAGGCGGGAGTGAAGCGAGAGTGAAGAGGGAGTGAGGCGGGAGAGAGGCGGGAGTGAAGCGAGAGTGAAGAGAGGGAGTGAGGTGGGAGTGAAGAGGGAGTGAGGCGGGAGTGAAGAGGGAGTGAGGCGGGAGTGAAGAGGGAGTGAGGTGGGAGTGAAGAGGGAGTGAGGCGGGAGTGAAGCGGGAGTGAGGCGGGAGTGAAGAGGGAGTGAGGCGGGAGTGAGGCGGGAGTGAAGAGGGAGAGAGGCGGGAGTGAAGAGGGAGAGAGGCGGGAGAGAGGCGGGAGAGAGGCGGGAGTGAGGCGGGAGTGAGGCGGGAGAGAGGCGGGAGTGAAGAGGGAGTGAGGCGGGAGTGAGGCGGGAGTGAGGCGGGAGTGAAGCGGGAGTGAGGCGGGAGTGAAGAGGGAGTGAAGAGGGAGTGAAGAGGGAGTGAGGCGGGAGTGAAGAGGGAGTGAGGCGGGAGTGAAGAGGGAGTGAAGAGGGAGTGAAGAGGGAGTGAAGTGGGAGTGAAGAGGGAGTGAAGAGGGAGTGAAGAGGGAGTGAAGAGGGAGTGAGGCGGGAGTGAAGAGGGAGTGAGGCGGGAGTGAAGAGGGAGTGAAGAGGGAGTGAGGCGGGAGTAAAGAGGGAGAGAGGCGGGAGTGAGGCGGGAGAGAGGCGGGAGTGAGGCGGGAGTGAAGAGGGAGAGAGGCGGGAGTGAAGAGGGAGTGAGGCGGGAGTGAAGAGGGAGAGAGGCGGGAGTGAAGAGGGAGTGAGGCGGGAGTGAAGCGGGAGTGAAGAGGGAGTGAAGAGGGAGTGAGGCGGGAGTGAGGCGGGAGTGAAGCGGGGAGTGAAGCGAGAGTGAAGAGGGAGTGAGGCGGGAGAGAGGCGGGAGTGAAGCGAGAGTGAAGAGGGAGTGAGGTGGGGTGAAGAGGGAGTGAGGCGGGAGTGAAGAGGGAGTGAGGCGGGAGTGAAGAGGGAGTGAGGTGGGAGTGAAGAGGGAGTGAGGCGGGAGTGAAGCGGGAGTGAGGCGGGAGTGAAGAGGGAGTGAGGCGGGAGTGAGGCGGGAGTGAAGAGGGAGAGAGGCGGGAGTGAAGAGGAAGAGAGGCGGGAGAGAGGCGGGAGAGAGGCGGGAGTGAGGCGGGAGAGAGGCGGGAGAGAGGCGGGAGTGAGGCGGGAGTGAAGAGGGAGTGAGGCGGGAGTGAAGAGGGAGTGAAGAGGGAGTGAAGAGGGAGTGAGGCGGGAGTGAAGAGGGAGTGAGGCAGGAGTGAAGAGGGAGTGAAGAGGGAGTGAAGAGGGAGTGAAGTGGGAGTGAAGAGGGAGTGAAGAGGGAGTGAAGAGGGAGTGAAGAGGGAGTGAGGCGGGAGTGAAGAGGGAGAGAGGTGAGAGTGAAGAGGGAGTGAAGAGGGAGTGAGGCGGGAGTGAAGAGGGAGTGAGGCGGGAGTGAAGAGGGAGTGAAGAGGGAGTGAAGAGGGAGTGAAGTGGGAGTGAAGAGGGAGTGAAGAGGGAGTGAAGAGGGAGTGAAGAGGGAGTGAAGCGGGAGTGAAGAGGGAGTGAAGAGGGAGTGAAGAGGGAGTGAAGAGGGAGTGAAGTGGGAGTGAAGAGGGAGTGAAGTGGGAGTGAAGAGGGAGTGAAGAGGGAGTGAAGAGGGAGTGAAGTGGGAGTGAAGAGGGAGTGAAGAGGGAGTGAAGAGGGAGTGAAGAGGGAGTGAAGAGGGAGTGAAGAGGGAGTGAAGTGGGAGTGAAGAGGGAGTGAAGAGGGAGTGAAGAGGGAGTGAAGAGGGAGTGAAGAGGGAGTGAGGCGGGAGTGTACTGAAGTTCTCGCCGCAGAGAGATCAAAGGACAGAGCGGAGCAGGTTTTCATTCCACCCAAACAGAAGCACAACTGACTCCACCTCCAGATCCTGGTCAGAACAGAGCCTTTCTTTGTGAGTGGAGTTTGCATGTTCTACCCGTGCCTTTTTCCGGGTGCTTCAGTTCCCCCTACCACTAAAAACATGTTCAATAGATAATAAATGTGGCCAGAGCTGTCGGTGAAAGCCAGATCCTGACAGACCTCTGAAGCTGTGCAGGGCAGGGCCTGGTCAGTGCTGTGATGGGAGACCTTTGGGAACACCACAGAGAGGTTCCTCGCTGATGCAGGTAGGTTTGGGACGGAGATGATCCAGGACATTTATCAACATTTCTGGACAGTGGTCGTCCCGCTCTTTACGAAGGACGGAGCTGTGGAGTCTGTGTGCTGCTGTTTGGTTGGTACGAAAACCTGCAGCGACTCATTCAAGTTGAAGACTCTTGGATTAAGCAATAGTTAGAAATAGACATTTGATCTGAGTTTGTGAAGGGTTTCTCCACAGGGTTTGGGAGTTCTGGGATAATGTGTTCTGTCTTTGTAAGATTCTAAAGAGAGTGGAATGTTGTGAGCTGTAGATAGACTTTTTTATATAACGGCTTCAAAACGTATTTTTTTTTCTTGATTTCTGTTTAATAAACGTTTTTATCTGTGCTTTGAGTGTTTTCTGTGCTTTGAGAAATCCCAGACGGCCACAAGAGGGCGCCAGATATAAGGTCTTCAACAACATCAGGGCTTCATGAGCTCGTCCTCACTTTCAAGGAACGAAGAGACCACAGTGGATTCTTTTGTGATGTCACTTTATACAATTATACCATATTTTTGAGCGCTATAAAAATGAAGGAAAAGGACTTAATTGTTTGTTCATGATGCAAACCTAACTTCAAAAAAAATGAAAGAAAATGACTTTTTTTTGTTTTTTGTTTATGATGCGAACACATTGTAAATATGTAGGAAAAAAGACGCACTTCTGTTTCTGCAAGAACGTGTAAAAACCATAAAAACCAATGGAAAGAACTAATAATGTTTAGACAATGAAAAATGGTTCAACTCATTTTTAAGAAACATTGAAGATTCGTTGTTTTAGCGACAGTGGTTTTTAGTTTGTTTTTGTTGTTGCACATGAGCCACACTTTTTCAGTCTTTATTTGGTTTATGTTTCTCACTTACTCGAAAAAGGAATCAAAGCAGCTCTCAGTCCTGGGTCTACAGCCTCAGTCCTGGATCTACAGCCTCAGTCCTGGGTCTACAGCCTCAGTCCTGGGTCTACAGCCTCAGTCCTGGGTCTGCAGCCTCAGTCCTGGGTCTACAGCCTCAGTCCTGGATCTACAGCCTCAGTCCTGGGTCTACAGCCTCAGTCCTGGATCTACAGCCTCAGTCCTGGATCTACAGCCTCAGTCCTGGGTCTACAGCCTCAGTCCTGGATCTACAGTCTCAGTCCTGGGTCTACAGCCTCAGTCCTGGATCTACAGCCTCAGTCCTGGGTCTACAGCCTCAGTCCTGGATCTACAGTCTCAGTCCTGGGTCTACAGCCTCAGTCCTGGGTCTACAGCCTCAGTCCTGGATCTACAGCCTCAGTCCTGGATCTACAGTCTCAGTCCTGGGTCTACAGCCTCAGTCCTGGATCTACAGCCTCAGTCCTGGATCTACAGCCTCAGTCCTGGATCTACAGCCTCAGTCCTGGGTCTACAGCCAATGTCTACAGGTGACATAAGTTATTAATGTCACCTTTAAGTTTGTGTGTATTCACCGTTTCAGTCACAGACTCATCGGAAACGGACTTCAGCGTTTGACTTTCAGACTCTTATCGCTCTCGGTGCGATCACTCACAAACAGGAAGCTGTGGTTTTGAAACTGAATTTTGAATTTCTCAGAAACAGGAAGTAGTTTGCTCTGACTGGAAGAGCCCGCCCCCTTCTCATCAGCTTCCCCTTTAAGTTTCAACTCGTATTCGAAGAAATGTTATTTAGCGAAGCATTCTGAGAAAAAGGTCTAATAACAATCTAACTGTGAGTTTGTGGGTTTAAAAACAAAAAGGAGGTGTCAGTCTAAGCCCGAGACTGTAAACAGATGGACAATGCTAACACGCTAGCTCTATGAAGCTAATGGGGAAGTGCTCATGGTGAAGTTTCGCTCTGGCTCCTGTGGACCTACATGTAAATGTCATTAGCTTGCGTATCTGTGAGTGTGTGTGTCTAAGAGTGTGTGTGTGTGTGTGTGTGTCTAAGATTGTGTGTGTGTCTGTGAGTGAGTCTGTCTATGAGTGTGTCTGTGAGTGAGGGTGTGTGTCTGTGTGTGAGTGTGTAAGACTGTGTGTGTGTGTGTATGAACGTGTGTGTGTCAGTGAGTGCATGTGTCTCTCTGTGTGTGTGTATTTCCAGGTTAAACACAATCCTAATTATCTTTTTGAATGTGATCAACACTGGTCAGACTGTACAACGAACACATGAAATAGACAAACTCATGAGTTCATTACAAAATTATTCATTTATTTAAATTCATATAAAAATAGAGATATTGTACAACTCTAGAAGTAAAAAATAGAAAAATAAAGAATTCAAGCTTAATTTACAATTCCAAACCCAGAACAGTCACAGTGTGTTTGTCTGCTTTATAAATAAATAAATAAATACTATTTAAATATACATAGTTCCCACAGACCAATGAATGTCACATGACCTCCTCGGAGACGCCATCTTTGATGGCACGCTGCTGTGTTTGTGCATTCCATTAAACAGAAGAATGAGAATAAATGTAGATATTCAAACGCAAATTGGAAAAAAAGGGCAACTTTTGAGCAAATAATTGTATATTAATACAATGGCACCACAGTTTAACGTGCTACGGACATGTTTTACATATTTGATCAAATTATGCAGCAAAAATTAACAAGCAATGCAAACATTTCTCAAAAACTTTAGATTTAATACCAGTTGGAGCTCCATTTAATTATTTTAATTATATTAACAATTAATTTAATTAATGCTAATGCCACACGGGACACTCTGGATTGCTGTTATTGTTTATTTCCGCGTTTTTGACCGTATGTTTTGGTGAATGGTGGGCAACTGATTTTTCCAGGCGTAAAGAGCAGTTTATTTTTATGACACAGATCTTTTTACAGAAGCAATGCTGTTTGTGAACATTGTTTTAGCCCACCATGGAACTATTATTATCTATTTAATACATTTACGTTGCCCTCGAGAGCCTCGGACGCGACACCGATCCTCCTCATAATAAAGTAATCTAAATAATGAAACTCTCAAGTTACCAGATATCAGCATACACAAGTTAGTACTGAGTAAATTACGTCTGTCAACACATTATAAGATACGATACGCACCTGACACAAAGTGCTCCGAGCATATTCTTGCGTGTTTTGAGGGAGTTTCTTGCCTGTTTATCTTCGCAAGCCATAACCTCCGTGGTTGTTCTGACAAAAGCGTAGTCTTCTCACATTCATGAAGTCTAATGATGGGTATACTGTAAAATCCAAGTTTAACGGAACCTCCGGCACGATTTGAACATCCATTGACCCAGCAGGAGATGACCATTTTCAACTTTATCACGACATTAACACGTTTCAGCTTCTTTTTCTATTGTTTTGCCCACAGAATGCCAACTCAAATGGCGCCGGGTCGGCAAATCCCCGTATGTAGTGACGTCATGTAGGAACTATGTATACAACAGTTCAGTGCATTTCAGAAAAAACAGTTTGAGGTCACGCCCCCTGGTGGTTATAGTGAGGGATGCAGCAGTGTGTGTGTGGGGGGGGGCAGCTCCAAAAGGTCCATGAGCACAATCTCACTCCTTAGAGGTGGGGGTGTACCCGGAAAGAGAATTACCCAATGCTTTTGTATGGCGTCTTTACTCTGAAAACGTCTTTACAGGATGGTCCAAAAGTGATGTCACATTAGTTTGAACGGCGGAGAGAAGCGTCCGTTAGTATTTAGAGTCTATGTGCTGTAGGGGGCGCTGTTCTTTATCCACGGGTGTTTGACGATGTCCTCAAGCGATGGACGATCGGCAGGACGGAGCGAGAGACACCACCGGATCAAATGCTGACATTCTGAGAACACAAGAATGACATCACGTTAATGACATCACAGGAATGATGGCATGTTTATTGTGGCTTTAAAAGATTTGTAAATGTGACGTCTGTAAGTTCTGACTGTAGCCGTCGATAAATGATAAATGTACATATGTAAAATTATAAAAGAAAAACATTGTAAAAAAGGTTATAAACATGTTTTAATAATAATAATATTAATAATAACAGTATTTACCGGGGGATATCTGGCCTCTGAACGGCGGCTGCGCCCTGATGATGTCGTGGTCGTGCTCAAACGGGATGTCGCCACAGACCATGTCGAACAGCAGTACTCCCAGTGACCACACGGTGGCAGAGCGGGCGTGGTACCGATGATACTGGATCCACTCCGGAGGACTGTACACGCGTGTGCCTGAACACAGAGGACCAGAGGGTCACGGTTAGTGAGGGTCTTATAAATGAGAAGGGTCCGAGTAGAGTAGAGTACAATAGAGTAGAGTACAATAGAGTAGAGTAGAGTAGTGTAGAGTACAGTAGAGTACAGTAGAGTAGACTAGGGTAGGGTAGTGTAGAGTAGTGTAGAGTAGAGTAGAGTAGAGTAGGGTAGAGTAGTGTAGTGTAGTGTAGAGTACAGTAGTGTAGAGTAGTGTAGAGTAGAGTAGAGTAGTGTAGAATAGAGTAGAGTAGAGTACAATAGAGTAGAGTAGAGTACAATAGAGTAGAGTAGAGTACAATAGAGTAGAGTAGAGTAGAGTAGTGTACAATAGAGTAGAGTAGAGTACAATAGAGTAGAGTAGAGTACAATAGAGTAGAGTAGGGTAGAGTAGAGTACAGTAGTGTAGAGTAGAGTACAGTAGTGTAGAGTACAAACAGGGGTTTCTCTCACCGTCGAAGTCCGTGTAGAGCGAGTCCTTGAGCAGCGCTCCGGAGCCGAAGTCGATGAGTCTGGTTTCTTTGGTGTCGCGGTGGATCAGGACGTTCTCGTCTTTGATGTCGCGGTGGACGACGCCGCAGCGGTGACAGTGGACCACGGCCTCCAGCACCTGCACCAACACGGTCCTCGCCAGGTCCTCGCCGAGGGGGCCGCGCTCTGTGATGTAATCAAACAGGTCTGTGGAGTTCTCCGGCCGCTCCATGACCACGATGAAACTGTCCGGGCGCTCGAACCAGTCCAGGAGCCGGACCACCCCCCGAGACCCGGACCCCCCCACCTTCTTCAGCAGGACCACCTCCAGGGGCACCCGCTGACCTGCCTGAGGAGAGGAGGGACCCTGTCAGTGTGAGGTCAGGCACCACATAAGGGACCCTGTCAGTGTGAGGTCAGGCACCACATGAGGGACCCTGTCAGTGTGAGGTCAGGCACCACATGAGGGACCCTGTCAGTGTGAGGTCAGGCACCACATGAGGGACCATGTCAGTGTGAGGTCAGGCACCACATGAGGGACCATGTCAGTGTGAGGTCAGGCATTATATGAGGGACCATGTCAGTGTGAGGTCAGGCACCACATGAGGGACCATGTCAGTGTGAGGTCAGGCATTATATGAGGGACCATGTCAGTGTGAGGTCATGCACCACATGAGGGACCCTGTCAGTGTGAGGTCAGGCACCACATGAGGGACCATGTCAGTGTGAGGTCAGGCACCACATGAGGGACCATGTCAGTGTGAGGTCTACATGAGGGACCCTGTCAGTGTGAGGTCAAGCACCACATGAGGGACCCTGTCAGTGTGAGGTCAAGCACCACATGAGGGACCCTGTCAGTGTGAGGTCAGGCACCACATGAGGGACCATGTCAGTGTGAGGTCAGGCACCACATGAGGGACCATGTCAGTGTGAGGTCTACATGAGGGACCATGTCACAGTGAGGTCAAGCACCACATGAGGGACCCTGTCAGTGTGAGGTTAATGCATGACTATTATGTTTATGCAGGGTCTGGACCATATTACTGTTAGGGAGTATGTAAGGCAGAGCTAGCTTGCTCTTGGGAAGAAGTACCCTGTTGGTGTGAGGTGTGTAAAGCACTCACCAGCTCTCCCCACTCCGTGACCCGCTCCTTTGCCACATGTTTCACTGCCACCTGAAAAGACACAGAATGGATCATCAGCCGAGCACTTTGAAGAGCACAGCACACATACACACACTGTGCTTACTCACCGCAGCGCCGTCACTCAGTCGGGTGCCTGAGTACACTGTGCCGAAGCCACCACTGCCCAGAACCGGTCCCACAGAGTACGACTTCTCAAACGGTTCCTTCTCTTTCACTACGGAATAAACACAATTATCAATAAATATACAATATTAATAATAAACAGGAGCAAAGCACTTTCCCCTCACAGTTAGTCCTGACCCTCACAGTTAGTCCGTAGGTACAGCTTTACAACAGTCAATGTCCTGGTTCGGACCGGATTCAGTCCCAGTAAAGTCCTGGTGTAGTCCTGGTTGAGCCTTGGTTCAGTCCTGCTTCAGTGCCAGTCAAAGTCCTGGTTTAGTCCAGTCCTGGTTCAGACCTGGATGCAGATGTGGAGCCAAAGCGCTGAGTCTGGACAGAAACATTTTGATCCAAGAGTCCAGTCAGATACAAGTTCTGCAGCTTTGGTCCGACCAGACCAGGGGTAGTCCAGAGACCCAGTTCAGACCAGGGGTAGTCCAAAGACTGAAGTTAAGACCAGGAGTAATCCAGAGACCTCGTTAAGACCAGGAGTAGTCCAAAGACCCAGTTGAGCCAGAGGTAGTTCAGAGACCCAGTTCAGAGACCCAGTTCAGACCAGGAGTAGTCCAGAGACCCAGTTCAGACCAGAGGTAGTCCAGAGACCCAGTTCAGACCATGTGGGGCAGTTCTAAATGATGCAGAAGCGGCAGAGTGATTTATAAACAGCAGACAAGGCCCCGCCCCTCTCCGAGTCTCGACCAATGGGAGTACAGGAATTTCTTTGAAACTCAGAAAGAGGGCGGGGCTAAGAGCGCGCCAAACCCCTCCCCCTCCCTCCTCCTCACAGTTTCGCGGGAAACTGTCTGGACAATGAGCACATGTCCTCACAGGAAACTCACAAACTCTGAATATGTTTGGTTTTTATGGTACAATAACAATAATAAATGTGAAATAACAATAATAAAGGTCCAATAACAATAATAAAGGTCCAATAACAATAATAAAGGTCCAATAACAATAATAAAGGTGCAATAACAATAATAATGCAATATATGTAATAATTCATGCTTAATAATCTTCATAGTAACATTATTTATACATACAATTTATAATCATGACATATTAAAGTGTAAGTTATGAGATTAATAATATAGGGTTTGGCCTGGACTCGGGTCTCTGGTCTGGTCCCTTTTCTGGTCTTTTTTTTTTGTGGCTCTCTTCTAGTTTCTGGTCTGTTTCTGTTCTAGTTTCTAGTCTGTTTCTGTTCTAGTTTCTAGTCTGGTCTCTGGTCTGGTCTCTGTTCTAGTCTCTGGTCTAGTCTCTGTTCTAGTCTCTGTTCTAGTCTCTTGTCTAGTCTCTGGTCTGGTCTCTAGACTGGTCTCTGGTCTAGTTTCTGTTCTATAGTCTCTGTTCTAGTCTCTGGTCTAGTCTCTGGTCTGGTCTCTAGTCTGGTCTCTGTTCTAGTCTCTGTTCTAGTCTCTTGTCTAGTCTCTGGTCTGGTCTCTAGTCTAGTCTCTGGTCTAATCTCTGGTCTAGTCTCTGTTCTGGTCTCTGGTCTGGTCTCTGGTCTAGTCTCTGGTCTAGTCTCTGTTCTATAGTCTCTGTTCTGGTCTCTGGTTAAGACCAAAGACTGTTTCACATTCCTTACATTCTTCAGGTGGAGTCCCCGGCCTCAGTGTGTGGGAACTACCCCCATGGATCTATAGACTTACCCCCCCCTGAATGTCCTCGATGCCCCCGAGAAGCCCCTCCCACACTGGAGTTTCCGCGCTCTTTCCTTTTCTCATTCAGAAAATAGAGAAACAGGTTTAAGGCTTAGGCAAGACAAGTTTATCTGTATAGCACAATTCATACACAAGACAACTCTAATCTTAAATAAGATAAGTTAAGATAAAATAAACCTTTATTAGTCTCACACGGAGACATGTCAGTGTCATCGTTGCACATAACAGCAGAAGGACATAAGACTCAGACACACACATCAAATAGTCTGTTATTTAGATAATAGACAATAAAACTATAAGATACAAATAAAATAAGATAAACTCTGGGCTATAATTGCACTTGGTTCAGAAGTATTTACAGATGTCTATATTATACTTTTTTTTCAAACATATTTTTATTAGTTTTTTCAGAATACAAAAACAAAAAATTGCAAAATGTCAAAATATAAAATATAAGCTAGCATAGAGAAGCAAATACTAAAATAAAATAAAATTGCAACAAAAAAAACAACAAAAATGTATACATATATAGACACATGCAAGCAAAAAAATAGATGAACATACTATATATGTACATTGATACACATAGTCACACTCTGAAAAAGCAACAGTCATTGCTTAAGAAATTGCATTAAAGGTGTCCATACATCTTCAAATTCCTGTGCTCTGCCTCTGACAATATAAGTACACTTTTCCAACATAACACTAAGTGACATTTCTCGAATCCAGGATTGTAAAGAAGGAGTTTCAGTCTCTTTCCAACACAGTGCGATCATCCTCCTGGCCTGCAGGAGGCCAAAGTCTATCAGAGTCTTATTTTTAGATTCAGCTACAAAGTCACCTGGATATATTCCCAGTACACAAAGTTTTGCTACACAGGGAACTTGAATGGCAACTATTTTGTATAATATGTTAATGACCGATTTCCAAAAAATTACCAGTTTCGGACACTCCCATACACAATGGATTAATGTACCTTTTTCAGTACAGCATTTGACACAGGTGTCTGGAATGTCCGGGGACCATTTATTTAGCTTCTCTGGGGTTATGTAAGTTCTCATTAACCACTTATGCTGTAGTAGTTTAAATCTTGTATTAATTGTTTGTGTTTGGGCCTTTAAACAAGCAGATGTCCACTCAACTTTATCAATATCTTCTCCTATATCCATGCTCCATGCGGTCTTTCTGTCAAAGCTGGATTCCCTATCTTGAGATACAAGCGCAGTGTACAGTATAGATATTTGCTTCCGACCTTGCATATGTTTCATTACAATTCCCTCCAGGTATGACAGTGGCGGCTCACGTAGAATGTTACCATGTTTGGATGAGATAAAATGTTTTAATTGTAAATACTTAAAAAAATGTTTTTGTGGGATAGAATATTTCAAACAAATATTGTTGAATGTCAAGAGATCACCTTGAGCATATAAATCCCCTATTTTTTGCACGCCTTGCTTTGCCCACTTTTTAAAGCCACCGTCTGATGTACCGGGTGCAAACCGCACATTACCCCAAATAGGAGAGAATTGAGAAACGGAGGGTGTATCATCAATATGTTTATGAGCTTTAAACCAAACATCAATAGTATTTTTAAGAAAAGGATTTGTTGTTTTTTTCTTTAAGGTCTTAAGATCTGCAGAATATAGATACAGGCACAATGGAAGCTTGGAGGAGGACTGCTCAAGGGAGATCCAGCCTGGAGGAGGATGTATAGAAAAATAAAACATAGCCGAGCGAAGCTGGGCAGACCAGTAGTACCACTGAAAGTTAGGCATTTGTAAGCCTCCCCTATCATATGGCAAGTACAATAATCTAAGCCTCAGTCTAGGTTTCCTATTATTCCAAATAAATCTGCAAAAAATACGGTTAATTTCTTTAAAGAAAGACTTTGACAAAGGAAGCGGAATAGACTGAAACAAGTATAAAAATTTTGGGAGGATGCTCATCTTGATTAGATTTATTCGTCCTATCAATGACAATGGCATTTTCATCCACTTTTCAAGAGAGTCTTTCACTTCATTCACCAGCGGGTCATAATTTGTTTTAATAACTGTATTTATGTGAGGAGTAATCTTAATTCCAAGGTATGTAAACCCGACTCCTGCATTAAAAAAGGGTGTATGTATGATTGGGTGAGACCGCTCCTCTTTGTTTAAAAAAAGAATGGAGGATTTAGAATTGTTAATACTGTATCCCGAGAATTTACCAAAAGTAGTGACCAATTGTAAAAGAGTTGGAATGCTAACTGCAAGCTCTGACAGAAACAAGATGATGTCATCAGCGTACAACGAAATTCTGTGTTCAAAATCCCCAACTGTTATTCCTGAAAGATTGGCCTCAGCCCTGATAGACATAGCGAGGGGCTCAATGGCCAATATAAACAGTAAGGGGGAGAGGGGGCACCCCTGTCTCGTAGACCTTTCTAATACTATATAGTCGGACAGATTATTATTAGTTTTTATACAAGCCGAAGGGCCAGTGTACAAGAGTTTTATCCATTTTAAAAAGGGAGCTCCAAGCCCATATCTTGCTAGTACATTGAACAAATATGGCCATTCTATCCTATCAAATGCTTGTTTTGCATCAAGAGATAAAAGCGCCATGTCTTTTGTATTGTATTTTTCATGAATTATGTTTAAAACCCTTCTGATGTTATGAAATCCTTGACGCTTTTGCACAAATCCATTTTGATCGTTGTGCACCAAATGGGAGATATGAGGATTCAATCTATTAGCAAGAACTTTACTTAACATTTTAGCATCAACCCCCATGAGGCTAATGGGCCTATAAGAAGAGCTATCCAACGAGTTTTTGTTTGGTTTTAAAATAAGAATTATTCTAGCTTGTCTTAAAGTTGGAGGTAAGATCCCATTATTTAATGACTCATTAAACATATCTAAAAGCGGTTTTAACAAATGAGTTTGAAAGACCTTGTAAAACTCTACAGGCAGACCGTCCGGCCCCGGGGCTTTGCCAGAGTTGATATTCTTAATGGCCTGGAGTAGATCTTGTGTGGTGATATCAGCGTTCAGATCTGCCTGGACATCTTCAGTTATTTTTTTAAATTGGAGACTGTTGAGGAAGTCATCACAATCTGTTGAAGTGGAACAGCATTCTGAGGAGTACAATGACCTATAAAATTCCTTAAATGTATCGTTTATGTGTTGTGGGTCATTTGTAATTTCTCCTGACGGTAAAGATATACCATTAATGGCCTTTTCTGATTCTATTTGTTTAATTCTCCATGCCAAGAGCTTACCAGCTTTTTCCCCCTGGTCGTAAAAATTTTGCTTGAGCCATAGTAGACTTTTTGCAGCCTTTTCGGCTGTTAGTTTATTGTATCCTGTCCTTAGGACAAGTAATTGTTTTTGTTTTCCAGGATCATTGTTCTCATTTGAGTCAATTTCTAATAATTTAATTTGGTTTTCTAAATTTGCAATGTCTTCCCTTTCAATTTTACGTTTTGTAGAAACAAAACTAATTATCACCCCTCTTATGTAAGCTTTGAATGCTTCCCACCGAACACATGCATTAGTTTGTTCTGTATTAATCTCAAAAAAGATTTTGATTCTTTCTTCCACATTCTTCCATATTTTAAAAAATCTTTGTTTTGTAGCCATCTCACTTGTAAACGTCAATTGAAGGTGGGGCGTGAAAGTTTGTTAATCTGTACAGACAAGGACGTTGGGGAGTGGTCACTAATAACTAAACATTCATACCAACAATTAGTCACTTTTGATAACAATTCTTGCGACACCAAAAAGTAATCAATGCGGGATCTGGATTTGTTTAATCCAGAATAACATGAATATTCTAGTTTTTTTGGATGGAGTTTTCTCCAAATCTCTGTTAAATTCAAATCAGCCATATATTGCAGTATATTTTTTCTACATTTTTGTTTTTGGGGGTCTAATTTTGAAGAACGGTCCAGAAGTGGATTCAATGTGCAATTAAAATCCCCGCCGATAATATATATACCATTCAATGAGGACACCGTTAAAAATAATTCATCAAAAAACTTTGGATTGTCCTCATTAGGGCCATACACTCACACCAAATTCAATTCAAGAGAGCACATATGCCCCTGAGCAATAACATACCTTCCTTGAGGATCTTGAATAGTCTTGTTGAGCTGAAAAGGTATTGTTTTGTGAATGAGAATTAAAACTCCCCTTGCATAATTATTGTAATTTGCATAGATAACTTGAACCGGCCATCTACGACGTACCCGTTCAATTTCTGAGCTAGTAATATGAGTTTCTTGGAGAAAGAATATTTTAGAGTTTAAGCTTTTAAGTCTGTTCATAACTTGTTTCAACTTTGAAAGCCTATTGAGCCCCCGCACATTCCAGCTAGTAATTATCAAGTCTGACATTTTGAATCTTCCAAAAATTTAAATGCAATGCAATTTCGAGTGCGATATTGAACAAAACATAAATAAAAAAACAAACAAAACATAAAAAAACAATCCCCTGATCCCAACCCCAATCCCTTACTTAAACTGAACAGTGTAAGGGCTGATGTCAATCCACACAGAGGAGGAGTGACTGAACTGTGGAGAGTCATCCCTGAAAAAGCCCAAACTGGCACCCCCACAACTCCTCACATGGGTTTATAACGTCCCAGCAATAATACAAATATAATTATAACGTAAAATCTCCGCCAAATGCAGTATATAAGGAACAAATAAAATTAGAAGGTAAATAATTACCATCAAAGACAAATAATAACTATTTTCAAAACCATTCGATTCAAACAATATCCCGATTTTGTCCAGAGAAGTACTTGAGATTACCTTTACTCCAAAGTATTGAAGAAGAATATAAGTTACTTATGCAGAAAGTTCTCAGCTTCTTCTGGTGTAGGGAAAGTGACTATCTTCCCGTTGTGGAAGATCCGCATCTTACATGGTTGTAGCTGGAATCCCCGAAAAGATCCAGCTTCAACGAACTGCTTTTTCACCGCGTTGAACTGGCTGCGTTTCTTCATGGTTTCTGCAGAAAAATCTTGGGCAAAAAAGATCGTATGGCCCTCGTGAGTGATAGTGCGTTGCTTAGCTTTAAGGAACACCACTTCTCGATCTTGAAAACGTAAAAATCTGATTAGTACCGCTCGATTCTGTCCTGGTTTTGGTCTTCCCAGCGTGCGATGTGCTCTTTCAATCGTAAATCGATTGTCCGCGGGGTCAAGACCCAACCAGAGAGGCATCTTGTGCTGAATGTAGCTTAGCATGGACTGGGTTCCTTCGGTGCCCTCAGGCAGACCCACGAGTCTCAGGTTTTTCCGACGGCCACGGTTTTCTAAATCCTCAGTTTTAGTTAGTTAGTTTTAGCATTGGTGGCGGAGCAGTGCTTCTGGTCTTCTGAGACCCGCGGAGCCGAGAGGTAGTTTCACAGTCCTTAATCGTTGTTTGTTTTGACATCTTGTGAGCGTTGCAAAAGGCGCTAATGCTGGAACTTTTTAAGATTTACGTGGAGTTGTGAGGGACAACCACGTTATGCTGCCATCATGCTTGGCGGCTCCACAGCGCCCCCGTCTATATTATACTTTAGCCGCAGAGAATATGAGAATATGAGCAGAATAAACATCAGGAATAATATCAACAGGTAAAGTGACTTGTGAAAGGCAGAAGTATCAGAAATATGTAGTAATGCAGTAATACTGATAACAGGTAAAGTGACAAGTGACAAAGTACTAGTGAATTATAAGTGACTGATTAGCAGTTCCTGTTACACATTCTCGTTGTACAGTCTGACAGCAGCAGGAAGGAAAGAACTGCGGAACCTCTCCTTCACACAGCGAGGGTGAATTAGTCTGTCACTGAAGCTGCTCTCCAGAGCAGAGAGAGTATCCTGCAGGGGGTGACAGTCATGGTCCAGCATAGATGTTAGTTTGCTCAGGACCCTCCTGTCCCCCACCTGCTGCACTGTGTCCAGGGAACAGCCCAGGACTGAGCTGGACTTCCAGATGACCTGGTCCAGCTTCTTCCTGTCCCTCTCTGTGATGCTGCTGCTCCAGCAGACCACACCGTACAAGAGGCTGATGCCACCACAGAGTCATAGAAGGTCTTCAGGAGTGGCCCCTGCACTCCAAAAGACCTAAGCCTCCTCAGCAGGTAGAGGCGGCTCTGGCCCTTCTTGAAGAGGGCGTCTGTGTTATGAGTCCAGTCCAGTTTGTGGTTCAGATGAACACCCAGGTACTTGTAAGAGTCCACTCTCTCGATGTCCTTTCCCTGGAAGTTCACTGGAGCTGGGGCGGCAGAGTGACGTCTGCGGAAATCCACCACCATCTCCTTGGTCTTCCCCGCGTTGATGAGGAGGTGGTTCATCTCCTTGGTCTTCCTCACGTTGATGAGGAGGTGGTTCATCTCCTTGGTCTTCCTCACGTTGATGAGGAGGTGGTTCATCTCCTTGGTCTTCCTCACGTTGATGAGGAGGTGGTTCATCTCCTTGGTCTTCCCCGCGTTGATGAGGAGGTGGTTCATCTCCTTAGTCTTCCCCGCGTTGATGAGGAGGTGGTTCATCTCCTTGGTCTTCCTCACGTTGATGAGGAGGTGGTTCATCTCCTTGGTCTTCCTCACGTTGATGAGGAGGTGGTTCATCTCCTTGGTCTTCCCCGCGTTGATGAGGAGGTGGTTCATCTCCTTAGTCTTCCCCGCGTTGATGAGGAGGTGGTTCATCTCCTCGGTCTTCCTCACGTTGATGAGGAGGTGGTTCATCTCCTCGGTCTTCCTCACGTTGATGAGGAGGGGGTTCATCTCCTTGGTCTTCCTCACGTTGATGAGGAGGTGGTTCATCTCCTTGGTCTTCCCCGCGTTGATGAGGAGGTGGTTCATCTTCTCGGTCTTCCTCACGTTGATGAGGAGGTGGTTCATCTCCTTGGTCTTCCCCGCGTTGATGAGGAGGTGGTTCATCTCCTTAGTCTTCTCCGCATTGATGAGGAGTTGGTTCATCTCCTTGGTCTTCCCCGCGTTGATGAGGAGGTGGTTCATCTCCTTGGTCTTCCCCGCGTTGATGAGGAGGTGGTTCATCTCCTTGGTCTTCCCCGCGTTGATGAGGTGGTGGTTCATCTCCTTGGTCTTCCCCGCGTTGATGAGGAGGTGGTTCATCTCCTTAGTCTTCTCCGCGTTGATGAGGAGGTGGTTCATCTCCTTAGTCTTCCCCGCGTTGATGAGGAGGTGGTTGCCCTTTAAGATGCTGGAGGTGGTTACAAGCTAGAAGAAAAGATGAGGAAAGTGTGGAGTGATTTGGAGAACAAAACTAAGTGAGCAATCATCTGTTTTGTTACTTTCAGATATTTCTGTCCTCGGAGGCCGCAGATGATGGACACTGAATAAAGTCAGGAATGTGTGAGTATTATCCCCTCGGCTGCTCCGGAGCCGTGCCCTCAGGAGCCGTGTCCATCAGGAGAGTCGAACTAGAACCTCTGTGGATTTCAATACAGCAACAGAAAACTCTACACAACTCCAAATCTGCTCCGTACCGCACTGTGTTTTGTGTATTCGGTGTCGTCTGAAGTAAAAGCATTATCGCTTATGTTTCTGAACGGCTAAAGGTGTAAGAATCGTGAGGTCACACTTTGGATTTTGTGTTTTAGAAATGAGTAATAGAATGTTTAATTCCAACACTCTCCCCTTATGCTCTAAAACATTTACTGTCCCATTTTAAAAGGTGCATAAAAGAAAAATAATGTAAATTGAGTAGTCCTTCACTAAGCCTCTTGGAGTGTGCTGTGTCGTGTGTGGTGTGTGCGTGTGGATTGCAGCCTAAAGCTAATTTGGCATCCGTTGTCGCTCTCGACAAGCACTTACTCATTCACCCTTACTAAAAGCACATGTTTTTTAGTGTAGGGGAAACCGGAGCACCTGGAGGAAATCTACGCAGACACAGGGAAAACTGCAAACTCCACACACAAAAGCCCTGTCTGGAGGTGGAATCACTGCCACCGTGTTGACCAATGTATGTGTGTGTAAGAGGGTCCACGCATGTGTTGTGGTTTGTATGCATGTACGTACAGTAAGTGTTGTGTGTGTGTGTGTTCATGTGTAAGGTGTGTAGCGCATGTGTGCATGTTCTGTAAGTGTGTGTAGTATGCATGTGTATGTAGATGGATATTATAATTGAACCCTGTAGGAGACATGCATGTGTCCATTAGCAGCGAAACACATCCTCCCAAACCAACAAAACAAATAAATAATCATTCTAAAAATTAGCAACAATAGTAATTAATAAAATCCAACAGTCGTTCAGGTCACAGCAGCAGAATGTGGAGCCGCTCGGTTCTGACCATTTTCTCTGCTCTGCTCCAAAGAAAATGCTAAAAGGCTTTGTTAGCATGTTCAAAAATGTTACATTCCTGCAGTGGATTTCCTCCAGATCCCTTGTTACAGACCAATGAACCCTCTCTGCTCTGGTCAGGAACAGTGTAAAACCATAATCCCTCTCTGCTCTGGTCTGGACCAGTGTAAAAACCATGAATCCTCTCTGCTCTGGTCTGGACCAGTGTAAAAAACCATGAATCCTCTCTGCTTCGGGTCTGGACCAGTGTAAAACCAAGACACTGAACTGCAGCAACATCTCAGCAAAAAAAGTAAGAAAACAACAAATGTTTCAGACACTAATAGACGTGCTGCTGTATGTCCAAGTATTTCAAACAATATGAAAAACATATGAGCACGTGTTGAGCGTGCATGTGCGTGTTTTGCCGTGCTGTGTGGGCACTGCGTGTTTGTGTCACGTGCGTGCGTATGTGCGTGCGTCCGAGCGTGTGATGGTTTGGTCAGGAGGGGCATGTGAGCAGACAGGAGCCTGATGAATGGTGCACGGAGGAGGAGGAGATGAAGATGAAGAGGAGGCCGCGGGTCTGTGAATGAAGATGTTTGGATTGACGCCTGCATGAGAGCCACTGCCTTGACGACCGCATTCAGCCACGGCTAAAAAATTGAACTTTCCAGGAAGTGTGAGAGAAAAACAACAGAACTGGCTTTGTGCAAACGCTCTTCAACTAATAAATAAAAACTGTGTTGTGGTATTCACATATCAGACACTTCTAACCACCAAACAGAGAGTTTTTCCTGCCCTATCTCTGCTTTAATCATCGTGATGTGTGTATAGGGATGTACCTCTGTAATTGAGCAAGAGGCAAGTCCCACAAGGAGGTCATTGGGTGCAATCCTGTATTGGCCTTAATGGATATCATGGCACGTCATGCTTATTTCAAAGATCATTTTATCAGCAAAACACAATTGATCGTAGAAATTAGAAGTTACTTTTTCTAACAATGCATCTTCAGATGCTACAATCATTTTTTGATATTTTGTCCCAGATGCAAAATCCAAACCAAAATCTACTAGAAAATAGTAGTATCCACACCCATGATCAAATTGAAATGAATCATTCAAAATAAAAAAACAAAGTAAAAACAAAAATGCCGCTGCGGTCTCCTCTATTGTTCGGACACGGTCTCTATAGTTTTAAAGGCTAGGCTAAAACAGACCTCATTAGTTAGCATAAGTGCTAAATGACAACTTAGAGAAGGCCTAAACATCTCAACAGTCCAGTCAAGCTGCATAGGGATCAGTTTGCTATGGAGAATTATGGTAACGTTGAGCACTATCCTCTCCTCCTTCCTACTTTACCTGTTTAATGCAATAATCAGGAAGTTGACTGATAGTTTGTTCCAGTTGCTATTACACCCGTTGATCCCAATGTCTGTTTCGATGGAACGTGACGGGATCTCTGAGCCTGGCCTCCTCCATCGTACACCTGCGGACCTGCCCCGCCCGACCCGCCTGGGAGTGCTTCAGTCCTCGCACCGGACCTGTCCACGTTCCAGCGGCCCGCTGCGTGGCTGTTCTAACAAGACGGAACTGTGGGAACCAGGACACACACATTCTACAACATGTATGACATTGGATCAGTCCCTATGTCCAATACAATGTGATGTATTTCGGTGTCTTAACTGTTGAATCTCCTTACCCTGTGTTGAGATTTCAGTGCTTTTGTTAAGTCTCAGAGATGATTACTGTTGTGTAAAGGTAACTACAAGAATAAATTATATGATATTGTTATTCAAAAGTAAACAACTTTGATTCCGTTAAGTCCCAACCTGCTCTATAATGTTTTTTAAACTTGCCCAGTGACCAAAATGAGTGTTAAACTCTGTCCTACACACACTGGTAAAAAAGCAAAAAAATATGAGGTGAAAACATGCTTGAAACGAATCGTTCTGGTCCGTAATTTGTCTTAAAACAAGATTCTCCAACGGTACAACAACATGTAATTTTATCTCAAGAACTAATCCTTATTTTGTCATCCAAAGGAGACATTATGAAATCTTTTTAAAACAAGACAATTAGCATTTTGTCCCAATGACAAAATCTTGTTTTAAGCTCAGTCAGAATGTGCTCCAAGTTAAGATCCTTTTGCAAATTTGAGACTTTTTTTTAATTTAATTTTTCATCCCATTTTCCAGTGTATTCAGTATGTTTTATGTATGTACTTGTCCGTGCACACTATGGGTACTTTTACACACGTATTAAAATGTGTTTTATACTGAAAATGGCAAAGAATCTGGGTTCCTGAATCTGTGATCCTCACAGTCTTTTATATAGAGATGACATAGTTAGATAAACCTCGTCATGCTCAGTCAACACGACTTTAGCCGGAATAAATTGTTTTTGTTGTCAATTTGCACC
The DNA here is from genome assembly GCA_964034765.1 of Knipowitschia caucasica. Taxonomy (NCBI): domain Eukaryota; kingdom Metazoa; phylum Chordata; class Actinopteri; order Gobiiformes; family Gobiidae; genus Knipowitschia; species Knipowitschia caucasica. The sequence continues at coordinate 4,390,054 of OZ035826.1, forward strand.
AGGAGCTGTTTTTCCTTCACTCATTCAAATAAAAAAAGCAATTTGAAATGTTCGAGGACTTTTTAGAGACAAACACAGCTGCTCTTAATAAAACGCTTATCCACTTTTTCCCGCTTGCTGATTCACTGAGAGGCGTCTGTAAATGCTCAACAATCTTAAATAATTATGGTTCGAGTCCAGCGTCGTCTTGTTTGCTCGGAAGCTTCAGTCAGTGTTTTTCCAATGGCTCTGCGTTTCATTGTTTTGTGAAAGACCTATTATGAATGAATATAATAAAGGGGTCTTTGGAGGAAGAGGGGGGGGGGGGGCAGGCACAAAATGCACCCCTGTGTGTGAGCTCGGTAATGGTCGGAGCTGCAGCGGGCGACTCATAAAAGCAGCGAAGAAGGCTAAAAAACAAGACGGACGTATTTGGACAGAATGCGCAGAGGTAGTGAAGGGTTGAGGCAATCTGTGTGTGGTGGTGTGTGTGTGATGTTTGTGCTGCAATGTGTGTGTGTGTGTGTGTGTGTGTGTGTGTGTTTGTGTTTGTGTGTGTGTGGTGTGTGTGTGTGAGTGTGTGTGTAGTACGTGTGTAAGTGTTTTAGGCCGATTAAAGAAACTAAATTAATGTTGGTTTTGAACGTTTTGCCTTTCAGTGAGCGGGCCACCTTTAGTTCATCAGACTTGACCGGGGCCCTACCTGGATAAAAAAAAAAATGGATTCGAGCTGGAATTCTGGACTTTAAAATGGGTTTATGAACATCCTTATTTGATTTACTGCTGCATTTTAATTTGAGAATGTTGAACACAATGCGTCAGTAAATTACAGTAATGTCAACAACTGGATTCCAGAGAGTCTTGAGATTACAACAAGATCAATTTACAATACAATACTCAGAGACTTAACAAAACCATTGAAAACACATATCAGAGAATCAACAGTTAAACAAATAAAGTAATATAGAAACACGGGTTGATAAATGTCATCATATGTTGTAGAAATGTTAAAGAGTCCCTCCGCCTCGCAAGGAAAAACTCTTACAAAAAATAACAAGTGGTAAAAAAAGTGAGAACCATCGGGAAGACCCATATTGAGAAAAGCCTGAATGTATTGGGTAGCTGAATTTGGTTTGAATGACACTGGCCAAAGAGCCTAATGGCGACTTTGTGTTGCAGCAGAGCCACGAATAATAACATATAACAAAGCAGACCTGAGTGCCCACATGCAGCCTTAATCACAGTCTACTAACCTGAATATTGCAGAATTTATAATTTTTCAAAATGTGTTGTGGCCCGGATGTCTTGGCGAGACTTCGACATTAGCAAAACACATTATCTCTTCCACAAGCACATAGGTTAACAGTAAATCCCTTTGAATAGCCATCTTTACTGTGATATCTACTCTCCACATTTGTTGTTGGCTTCCATAATCGCTCTCATAAAACGCTACAGACTCTCTGCATCCCCTCATTGAAGCTCTGTTGACGACGAAACATGAAGACTGGCACGACCAGTCCCAAACCAGCTCAAACTGGTTTTATTATGAACAGACCGAGAGGAATCAGGATTTGTTTCGAGTCAAACCCTCTCCTAGTGCTATAGGGTTAGAATCTCTGATCTGGATCTCAGTCTGGACCAGGACCAGGTCTAAGTTTGGAAGTAACTGGATCCAGACCCAGACCAGCGGCTCATGTCGGCACTAACCACTCTGACTACAGTGAGCTCTACTGCGACATGTGACATCAACTGACAGTAATGTATTAGTAACTGTAAATCCAGCTGAAGATGAAGGCAGGTCTACAGCAGCTCCCTAGGACCCCCTCAGACCCAGGATTGAGGCTGTAGACCAAGGACTGAGGCTGTAGACCAAGGACTGAGGCTGTAGACCCAGGACTGAGGCTGTAGACCCAGGACTGAGGCTGTAGACCCAGGACTGAGGCTGTAGACCCAGGATTGAGGCTGTAGACCAAGGACTGAGGCTGTAGACCCAGGACTGAGGGACCCAGGACTGAGGCTGTAGACCCAGGATTGAGGCTGTAGATCCAGGACTGAGGCTGTAGAACCCAGGACTGAGGCTGTAGACCCAGGACTGAGGCTGTAGACTTCTCACTCCTCCGCCCATAACCAGAGCACTCCGGTCCACAGACACCAACCTCCTCTCCATCCCCAGAACTAAACTCCGGACAATGGGTGACAGGGCTTTCCAGGCGGCTGCTCCCAAACTGTGGAACGCCCTCCCACCACACCTGAGGGCCCCACAGTCATTGGAGACCTTCAAAAGAGGACTTAAAACTTTTCTGTTCCCTTCTTAACATTGTTTTAACATTGTTTCAACTTTAATGATGTGTGCTTTTATTGTTGTTGCTCTGTAGCACTTTGAGATTTGTATGTAAAGTGTATTACAAATTAAAGGTATTATTGATTGACTGCGGAACCTTCCGCAGTCAACCATTGGTTTTGTATTTCTTTATTCCGTCATTTTTTTTGACACGTTTCACAGCTTTCACATTTTCAACAATTTCCACAAGTTATACATCAAAACGTTCCACATGTTTGGGAGATTATTGCTATTACTTTTGGGACTTCAGCGATTTCCGGTTTTTCCGCAATCGGACAAAAATCTGCATTGAGAATTCTGCAATGCATTTTAATAGGCCCATGCATTTTAATAGGACTTCAGCTCTTTCAGACATTTCTACAGTTTCAATGATTCAACAGTTTCAAGGATTCAACAGTTTCAAGGATTTCAGCAGTTTCAAGATTTCAAGAGTTTCAAGGACTTCAACAGTTTCAAGGACTTCAGCAGTTTCAAGGACTTCAGCAGTTTCAAGGACTTCAGCAGTTTCAAGGACTTCAGTGTAATTATGCAACCTAATAGGGATTTTTCCATGTAAACCAGTATAATGCAACTTAATAGGGATTTTTCCATGTAAACCAGTATAATGCAACTTAATAGGGTTTTTTTTCATGTAAACCAGTATAATGCAACTTAATAGGGTTTTTTTTCATGTAAACCAGTATAATGCAACTTAATAGGGTTTTTTTTCATGTAAACCAGTATAATGCAACTTAATGGGGATTTTTCCATGTAAACCAGTATAATGCAACTTAATAGGGGTTTTTACATGTAAACCAGTATAATGCAACTTAATAGGGTTTTTTCCATGTAAACCAGTATAATGCAACTTAATAGGGTTTTTTTTCATGTAAACCAGTATAATGCAACTTAATGGGGATTTTTCCATGTAAACCAGTATAATGCAACTTAATAGGGGTTTTTACATGTAAACCAGTATAATGCAAATTAATAGGGTTTTTTCCATGTAAACCAGTATAATGCAACTTAATAGGGATTTTTCCATGTAAACCAGTACAATGCAACTTAATAGGGATTTTTCCATGTAAACCAGTATAATGCAACTTAATGGGGATTTTTCCATGTAAACCAGTATAATGCAACTTAATGGGGATTTTTCCATGTAAAAACCAGTATTATGCAACTTAATAGGGATTTTTCCATGTAAACCAGTATAATGCAACTTAATAGGGATTTTTCCATGTAAACCAGTATAATGCAACTTAATGGGGATTTTTCCATGTAAACCAGTATAATGCAACTTAATAGGGGTTTTTACATGTAAACCAGTATAATGCAACTTAATAGGGTTTTTTCCATGTAAACCAGTATAATGCAACTTAATAGGGTTTTTTCCATGTAAACCAGTACAATGCAACTTAATAGGGATTTTTCCATGTAAACCAGTATAATGCAACTTAATGGGGATTTTTCCATGTAAACCAGTATAATGCAACTTAATGGGGATTTTTCCATGTAAACCAGTATTATGCAACTTAATAGGGATTTTTCCATGTAAACCAGTATAATGCAACTTAATAGGGATTTTTCCATGTAAACCAGTATAATGCAACTTAATGGGGATTTTTCCATGTAAACCAGTATAATGCAACTTAATAGGGGTTTTTACATGTAAACCAGTATAATGCAACTTAATAGGGTTTTTTCCATGTAAACCAGTATAATGCAACTTAATAGGGTTTTTTCCATGTAAACCAGTACAATGCAACTTAATAGGGATTTTTCCATGTAAACCAGTATAATGCAACTTAATGGGGATTTTTCCATGTAAACCAGTATAATGCAACTTAATGGGGATTTTTCCATGTAAACCAGTATTATGCAACTTAATAGGGATTTTTCCATGTAAACCAGTATAATGCAACTTAATAGGGATTTTTCCATGTAAACCAGTATAATGCAACTTAATGGGGTTTTTACATGTAAACCAGTATAATGGAACTTTATAGGGGTTTTTACATGTAAACCAGTATAATGGAACTTAATAGGGGTTTTTACATGTAAACCAGTATAATGCAACTTAATAAGGATTTTTACATGTAAACCACTATAATGTAACCTAATAGGGGTTTTTACATGTAAACCAGTATAAAGCAACTTAATAGGGATTTGTACATGTAAACCAGTATAATGCAACCTAATAGGGATTTTTCCATGTAAACCAGTATAATGCAACTTAATAGAGATTTTTCCATGTAAACCAGTATAATGCAACTTAATAGGGATTTTTCCATGTAAACCAGTATAATGCAACCTATTACGGATTTTTCCATGTAAACCAGTATAATGCAACCTAATAGGTTGCATTATACCACCAGACCAAGACCCAAACGAAGACTCAGACCACCACCAGATAATGACCACAGACCAGGTTTCCTTAGTTACAGGAACCAAATTGTTTCAGCGGTGAGGGGATTTTTCAGTTTCAAGGACACTTTCAATACATTCAGTAGTTTCAAGGATTTCAACTGTTTAAGAATTTAACCAGTTTCAAGGATATCAGGAGGTTCAAGGATTTCAGGAGTTTCCACACTTTCAACAGTTTCCAGGTTTAAAAAAGTTTCAAGGATTTCAGGAGTTTCAATGTTTCAACAGTTTCAAGGATTTCAGGAGTTTAAAGGTTTCAACAATTTCAAGGACTTCAGGAGTTTCAAATATCTATCAAGTATTTTAACAGTTTCAAGGCCTTTTAAAGGATTTCAAGGATTTTTTTTAGCAGATTTCCACATTAGATCTGTTCCGCAGTCAATCGCAATGGCTTCAGCCATTGCAAGTTTCTAGTTATTATTATTATTGTAGACCCAGGACTGAGGCTGTAGACCCAGGACTGAGACTGTAGACCCAGGACTGAGGCTGTAGACCCAGGACTGAGGCTGTAGACCCAGGACTGAGGCTGTAGACCCAGGACTGAGGCTGTAGACCCAGGACTGAGACTGTAGACCCAGGACTGAGACTGTAGACCCAGGACTGAGGCTGTAGACCCAGGACTGAGACTGTAGACCCAGGACTGAGGCTGTAGACCCAGGACTGAGACTGTAGACCCAGGACTGAGGCTGTAGACCCAGGACTGAGACTGTAGACCCAGGACTGAGGCTGTAGACCCAGGACTGAGGTTGTAGACCCAGGACTGAGGCTGTAGACCCAGGACTGAGGCTGTAGACCCAGGACTGAGACTGTAGACCCAGGACTGAGGCTGTAGACCCAGGACTGAGGTTGTAGACCCAGGACTGAGGCTGTAGACCCAGGACTGAGGCTGTAGACCCAGGACTGAGACTGTAGACCCAGGACTGAGGCTGTAGACCCAGGACTGAGACTGTAGACCCAGGACTGAGCCTTTTAATCTACTAATTTTCAACTTGGACGAAGAGAAACGTATGGACTCTGTCTCTGCACAAACGGAAAACATACTTGAACCTTGCAGACACTGTTCTGTCTACGGAGTCCAGGTTCTGGTTCCGGCCCCTGGTCCTGGTCTGGTGAACCTACCGAACCCTAACCTGACCTCATATTTAATTGGAACAATGATGTCACATGCATATTTGTACGGCTGCTCCTGATTGGCCGCTGTCTCTTCCTGATCATGACTTCAGCCATGTTTGTAGTTTTTCACACATTTCTTCATCATGAGTTTTACCTTCAGGAGATTCAAGATTCAGAGTCCAGGATTCTGCTTTAGACCCGCGTCAGTCCCGGCTCAACCCTGGTTCAGACCAGTTTCGGTCTAGGTTTAGTCCAGTTTCCCGGCTGTACTCTGGACTGAGCTCTGTGTAGTCCCAGGTCTGGATCCACTTTAGTGAAGTTTAAATCCAGTTTAAATCCAGTTAAAATCCAGGTTAGTGAGGACGCATTAATCCAGGCTGAGTAGAGACAAGGATTGAGACCAGGTCTAAGTCTGGAGTCAGAGTCCGGCTCTAAAATAACTGAACCCGACACCTGCAGCATGTGGAGCGACAGCAGAACAGTCCAGGTCTGAAGGAAATGAACCATAAAAACTAGTGCAGCCTCTAGACCCGTCTTTATTCAGCTACTACCAATGTATAAGTTAGTATTTATAAGTATTTATATATGTATAATAATAATAATAACAATACTATTAATAATAATGTATTACAGCGCTCTGGACGCTCAAAGTCTCTTCACATCATTATTCATTCACTCCAAACACGGTGGTGATAAACTACTGTAGCCACAGCTGCCCTGGGGCACACTGACCGAAGCATTACAACCAGTCTGTGCCATCGGCCCCTCCCACACACACCAGACTCATTCTAATGTGGGGGAAGTGTCTTGCCTAAGGACACAACCACAGTTTGGCACTTTACAGCCGCAGCCGCCCCACTGTGGCACCTGCTGTTCCCAGAGGTCTCCCATCACAGCACTAACCAGGCCCTGCCCTGCTCAGCTTCAAAGGTCTGACCAAGGATCTATAATAATATCGGGTCTGACAGGATCTGGCTTTCACCAGCGAGTATAGCCGTGCAAATGTAAAAACTCAAACAAATCGTATCAGTAGCAGACAAAGATGTGGGACTAATGTCAAAATAAATACATTTAAGTTTTTATAATTGTATCCATGACAACAGTGCATCTAAGAACTCCCAAAATCATAACAATGAGGAAGAATGATTTTATTTTTTTAAACCTTAATCCCAAACACTTGAGCTTCAGAATGACCCGCTGCAGTCCCTCACTTCGCCACTAGTTGTAACTGTTTACACGTGTTTCAAATTGACGGTTGTGACGAGTCCAACAGGACACACACACACACTTATACACACACACAGACATAAACACAGAGACACACACTCAGTCACACACACTCATACAGTCACACGCAAAGAAAAACACACAGGAGACGTTTGAAAAAGAGTGAATTGTAAATGTTTTATTAATAAAAGTGAGTCTTGTGAATGTTCAGTTTGTGAGAGCGACTAAAGCCTCCACCACGTTTCCCAAATGTTCTCTGAGAGAGCGCTCTGCGACCAGACGAGAGATCTCCAGCTCCTGCATCTGTCAACAACAAACAACACACAGGTGTAAACAACAACATCTGTGAACCACAAACAACACAGGTGTAAACAACAACATCTGTCAACCTCACATATGTGTAAACAAAAACATGTAAACAACAACACAGGTCTAAATAACAAACATGTTTACACATGTTTGTTGTTGTTTACACAACAACATCTGTCAACAACATACATGTGTAAACAACAAACTAGGGATGTACCGAATCCAGGATTCGGGTTCGGCCGAATATTGGTTTTTTTGACGGGGTTTGGTTTCTGGCCGAACCTTATAATTTTTCCCCACCGAACCCAAACCTTGCACTTACACTATGCGCGCTGTGGCAGATTCGTTTGGAAGTGTAAATAAACATGCACTTTAGCGGAGGTTTATATCCTCTTGGTCTCTGTTCCTCTTCGGGTGCGCTGAGGTCTCTTCCTGGTCATGTGATCCCAGCGGACCAATCGGCTCTAGTCATATGCCGGTGCGAGGGGATGTTATGATTCTTGTTTTCACCTGTAATGCGGTTCTGATGAATCATAAACTAACTTCCTATTCACCAACTTTATGGAGCCGATTCCCAGTGCCAGGTACTTGTCATCTGAGCTGCGTATGAAGCAGAGTTGGTGAGTCCATGTTTAGGCAACTAGCCTCTTAGCATTAGCTTCTCTCAACTTGTCTCTGACGAGTTTGGCACATTTCTCAAATGTCCATATATGTAATGTTTTGACCTGAACCAGTGGAAGCTATTTATGCATGCATGGTGCTTTAGCTCTTATTTCTACATGACATGCACAGTAATATATGTACTTTATCTCTGAAGTTTTACACTGCTGTGAACTGAATGTATTTGTGTTTAATGATAAACGGGATTATTATAAATGTTATAATAATAGATTCTGGTCGAGCTACATGTCCAATTTGCAATGCCCATTTGTCTCGTGGTGGTAAGGACCCTAAACGGTACACAACACCGCCGCTGTTTAAACATTTGCGTTTGAAACATCAATGGACTGAGGATGGAATAGGATTCAGTATTCGGGTTCGGATTCGGCAGAATCTTAACCAGTGGATTCGGTATTCGGCCAAACCCCAAAAACCTGGATTTGGTACATCCCTACAACAAACACATGTAAACAACAACAAACAGTAGTAATCACATGCAGTTATAAACTCACGATCAGTTCCACGTCCTCTCTCCTGATCGTGACTTTGGCCAACTCCTTTTCTCTGCAACAGAACAGACCAATCAGAGACGGCGAGTTGGGAGGACCAATCGTGTTGATGATCCACCCGGAAGTAGAAAATCCTCTTAAACATTTAACACTTGTGCTACTCTCAGGTCAAAATTACCGACGCATAAAGAAAAAAGGTTTTATTTAGTGTTTTTTTTATATCACTGACAGGGTTTAAACTGTAAGACTCCACAGAGAGAGCTAAGCACCCGCCACTCACCGTTCTTGTTTAGCCTTCTGTTCTCTGGACCTTCTGTCTCCGATCACAGACATCGCCTGGAACGGTTAGACACGGTTAGACACGGTTAGACACGGTTAGACACACGTAAAGTACTCACTCACCACAGAGAGGGCAGAAAGCACAATAGGAATGAATACTGACATGTGGCTGAGAGTGACCAGAGAGAGACGAGAGCGAAGGACACCAGGTAGCGAGACCAGAGAGAGACACACCAGAGAGTGACCAGAGAGAGACACCAGAGAGAGACACACCAGAGAGTGACCAGAGAGAGACACCAGAGAGAGACACACCAGAGAGTGACCAGAGAGACACCAGAGAGAGACACCAGAGAGAGACGAGAGCGAAGGACACCAGGTAGAGAGACCAGAGAGAGACACACCAGAGAGAGACACCAGAGAGAGACACCAGGTAGAGTGACACCAGAGAGAGACACCAGAGAGACACCGGGTAGAGAGACCAGAGAGACGAGAGCGAGGGACACCAGGTAGTGACCAGAGAGAGACACCAGGTAGAGTGACCAGAGAGAGACACCAGGTAGAGTGACCAGAGAGAGACACCAGGTAGAGTGACCAGAGAGAGACACCAGGTAGAGTGACCAGAGAGAGACACCAGGTAGAGTGACCAGAGAGAGACACCAGGTAGAGTGACCAGAGAGAGACACCAGGTAGAGTGACCAGAGAGAGACACCAGGTAGAGAGACCAGAGAGAGACACCGGGTAGAGAGACCAGAGAGAGACACCAGGTAGAGAGACCAGAGAGAGACACCAGAGAGAGACACCAGGTAGAGTGACCAGAGAGAGACACCGGGTAGAGAGACCAGAGAGAGACACCAGGTAGAGAGACACCAGGTAGAGTGACCAGAGAGAGACACCAGGTAGAGTGACCAGAGAGAGACACCAGGTAGAGAGACCAGAGAGAGACACCAGGTAGAGAGACCAGAGAGAGACACCGGGTAGAGAGACCAGAGAGAGACACCAGGTAGAGTGACCAGAGAGAGACACCAGGTAGAGTGACCAGAGAGAGACACCAGGTAGAGAGACCAGAGAGAGACACCGGGTAGAGAGACCAGAGAGAGACACCAGGTAGAGAGACCAGAGAGAGACACCAGAGAGAGACACCAGGTAGAGAGACCAGAGAGAGACACCAGGTAGAGAGACACCAGGTAGAGTGACCAGAGAGAGACACCAGGTAGAGTGACCAGAGAGAGACACCAGGTAGAGAGACCAGAGAGAGACACCAGGTAGAGAGACCAGAGAGAGACACCAGGTAGAGAGACACCAGGTAGAGTGACCAGAGAGAGACACCAGGTAGAGTGACCAGAGAGAGACGAGAGCGAGGGACACTAGGTGGAGAGACACACCAGAGACTGACCAGTGAGAGAGAGGCCACAAGGGAGACAGGGACACCAGCGAGGTAGAGACACCAGGGAGAGAGACCAGAGAAAGAGACACCAGAGAGTGAGAGACACCAGGGGGAGAGAGAGACACCAGAGAGAGACACCAGGGAGAAAGCGGAGAGAGGCCAGAGGTACCCGGCGTGGCCAGTGCTTCACTCACCGTTTGCAGGTCCTCGCTCCTGATCTCCTTCTCCTCGGCATAGTCGGTTACTCGCTCCAGGTCGGCCGCTCCGCTGTCATGTTTGCGCGGTTTCTCTGCGGGTTTGTTCGCAGATAAAGCGCAGTTTTCGTCCGCCTCAAGCTCCAGCTCCACATCGCCTTCAGCCGCCATCTTGTGAACCGAAAGACCAGGAAGTGACGCCGAGAAAAAACGGAAGTGACGTACGGAGAGGGCCATGTGCTCGGTCAAAATAAATAAATAATAATAAATAAAAAATAGTTTTTGAGGCCGCAAGCCTCAAAAAGGAATTAGCTTTTTATCTATTCTCATTTTAATTTAATATCCGTTTTAAATCTTGATGACTTTTTGTATGTACACTAACTTTCTAAAAAAATTATAAATAAAACACATTACACAATTAAAAAAATACAACGCCAAATACAACAGAGACGATGATTAATATCTGTTAATCATTCTGGACAAAATCAAAACACACAAATCAAATCAATGTAAATAGAAAACCTGTCAAACATATTTCAAAACTAAATTAATCTATATAAGCTCTGTGTGTGTGTGTGTGTGTACCCTCTGAACCAGGGTTACCATGGTGACAACCTGTACCTGTGCTGAGGCTTAACTATTTTTCTGCTATGGGGAAGTCAGAGTTCCATCAAAGAAAAGTAAACTCACAACAACAAAAATAAACAAGAAACGAACATTTATTCAAAAGGAAAATTCTAGAAAAGACATTTCATAAAACTTTTTACATTTTTGCTGTTTATATACAGAAATTCAAACAGGTCCCAGTCTCGGTCTCGCCTCAGACCCGCCTCAGACCCGCCTCAGACCCGCCTCAGACCCGCCTCAGACCCGCCTCAGACCCGCCTCAGACCCGCCTCAGACCCGCCTCAGACCCGCCTCAGACCCGCCTCAGACCCGCCTCAGACCTTCCTCTTGCTCACAGACGGCCGGTCAAACGTCTCCTTGTCTTTGCCCTGAGTCTTGGGCTTCAGGAACTTGATGTTCTGCAGACTCTGCTGGGACCAGGCCGAGGTGAAGGACGTGGTGTCCTGGTCCACAAGATGAGTGTACTTGGTTCTTCCAGAGCGCCCAAAGTTCTTCACCTGCAACAGAGAGACCAGACCTGAGACCTGAGGGAGACCAGAGGGAGACCAGAGGGAGACCAGAGGGAGACCTGAGGGAGACCTGAGGGAGACCAGAGGGAGACCAGAGGGAGACCAGAGGGAGACCAGAGGGAGACCAGAGGGAGACCAGAGGGAGACCTGAGGGAGACCTGAGGGAGACCTGAGGGAGACCTGAGGGAGACCTGAGGGAGACCTGAGGGAGACCAGAGGGAGACCAGAGGGAGACCAGAGGGAGACCAGAGGGAGAGCTGAGAGAGAGCAGAGGAAAAGCAGAAGGAGAGCAGGGAGAGACCTGGGAGAGACCAGAGGGAGCTGAGTGAGCAGAGAGAAACCAGAGGGAGCTGAGTGAGCAGAGAGAGACCAGAGGGAGCTGAGTGAGCAGAGAGAAACCAGAGGGAGCTGAGTGAGCAGAGAGAAACCAGAGGGAGCTGAGTGAGCAGAGAGAGACCAGAGGGAGCTGAGTGAGCAGAGAGAAACCAGAGGGAGCTGAGTGAGCAGAGAGAGACCAGAGGGAGCTGAGTGAGCAGAGAGAGACCAGAGGGAGCTGAGTGAGCAGAGAGAGACCAGAGGGAGCTGAGTGAGCAGAGAGAAACCAGAGGGAGCTGAGTGAGCAGAGAGAGACCAGAGGTAGCTGAGTGAGCAGAGAGAGACCAGAGGGAGCTGAGGGACACGTCACTCACCTGCATGACCTTCGGCAGAACAGTTTTGTCAAAATGATCTTCCAGAGTTGGAGCGTTAAAGTCTCGTTTGTAAACTTCATCTTCCTCATCCTGAAACAAACACACCGTTACCACAGCGACAGGGGTGATGTGGTCTAAACACTGGGCTGATGTGACACTGGGGTGGTGTGTTCTTACCATGTAGAAGGCTCCTCTGTGGTAGTACTTCTGCAGAAACTTGGACTTTCCTTTCGGAGCTTTGTTGGTGACAGTTTTCCCCTGGACCCGGAGCTCGGCTCGACGCTCCTCCTCGGTCAGATTATGGAACCGCTCCACCTCAGACTTCTCCCTCTCCATTCTGAAGAGAGACCAGGATTAAGACCAGGGACCCGGGACCAGAACTAACACCTTTAAACCTGGTCTGATACCCTCACAGTCCTGGTCCAGTACTCTCTGGTCTTACACACAGTCCTGGTCCAGTACTCTCTGGTCTTACACACAGTCCTGGTCCAGTACTCTCTGGTCTTACACACAGTCCTGGTCCAGTACTCTCTGGTCTTACACACAGTCCTGGTCCGTCACTCACTGCTCTCCGGTCTTACACACAGTCCTGGTCCAGTACTCTCTGGTCTTACACACAGTCCTGGTCCGTCACTCACTGCTCTCCGGTCTTACACACAGTCCTGGTCCAGTACTCTCTGGTCTTACACACAGTCCTGGTCCGTCACTCACTGCTCTCTGGTCTCCCGGTCCCTCTTGATCCTCTTCAGCTCTCGTAGCTTCCAGGACTCGTACTCCTCTTCCTCGTTCTCAGGGTCTGTGTCCAGAGCGTCCAGCGCCGCCACGTTCCTGCGGTTCTCCTCAAACTCGCGCTTGGCCTCCTCCTCCACAATCTTCAACGTGTACCTCCTCCTTTCCTCAGCCTGGTGGCGCTGGTCTGCCTCCACCTGCAAACAGAGACCATGTGAGCCAGAGACCAGAGTGAGAGAGAGAGACCAGAGACCAGAGAGAGAGACCAGAGAGAACGCAGAGAGAGAGACCAGAGAGAGACCAGAGAGAACGCAGAGAGAGAGACCAGGGAGTCACCAGAGAGACCAGAGAGAGACCAGAGAGAATGCAGAGAGAGAGACCAGAGAGAACGCAGAGAGAGAGACCAGAGAGAGACCAGAGAGAGACCAGAGAGAGAGACCAGAGAGAACGCAGAGAGAGAGACCAGAGAGAGACCAGAGAGAGACCAGAGAGAGAGACCAGAGAGAACGCAGAGAGAGAGACCAGAGAGAGACCAGAGAGAGACCAGAGAGAGAGACCAGAGAGAACGCAGAGAGAGAGACCAGAGAGAGACCAGAGAGAGACCAGAGAGAGACCAGAGAGAGAGACCAGAGAGAGAGACCAGAGAGAGAGACCAGAGAGACCAGAGACACCAGACAGTGGACCATGTGAGCTCTCATACAGACCTCTTTCTGACGCAGCTCCTCCATCTCTCGTTCTGCTACAGTCACTCTGTCTTTTCTACAACAGAGAAAAGACTGTAAACCGGATAAAACTGGACTGTTGAAAATCCCTGGTATCTTCAGAACTCACTTCCGGATGAACACTGGCTTTAACCGCGGCTCGGCTTCATCCTCAGAGTCCGTATATTCCTCGTACTCAGACTCGGACTCTGATTGGTCGGATTTCCTCTCCTCCTCCACCTCCATCACTTCCTGCTCCTCCAGCTTCCGTTCCTGAGCGCGCTGCCGCATGACCGTGCGCCGGCGCTCCAGCTCCTGCAGGAGACAAGAACATGTGTGACGTCATAGAGTTGAAGAGAGGGTCTCAACATGTGGGTCTGTAGGTCCATCCCGCGGACCACATACCGCGCCAGAAGCAGGAGGGTACAAGGCCAAAAAATATATATTATGGCTGCAGATAGAGACCCCTGCTGGTGAGGTGTAAGTCCTGGTTCTACAGCCTCAGCCCTGGGTTGGCCCTGGGATATATAACTAGATCACATAGTCATGGGTAGAGTCTCACCTCCTCGTCCACCTCTTCCTCTTCCTCCTCCTCTTCTTCACTGCTCTCCTCCATCTCTCGCTCCCGGACTCTGGCTCTGACCTGCTGCACCTCCTCCTCAGAGTCGCTGCTGTCGACCATCACCTCAGGCTCCACGATGGCTCTGTGTCTCTGGTACCTGTGGAAGAGGAACATGTACCTCAGAGTTCTCAGTCCTGGGTCTACGGCCTCAGTCCTGGGTCTACGGCCTCAGTCCTGGGTCTACGGCCTCAGTCCTGGGTCTACGGCCTCAGTCCTGGGTCTACGGCCTCAGTTCATAGTCGTGGGTCAGTTGGCCCACGACTATGGGTCTCACCTCTCCTCTTGGTCCTCGTTGGTCCGGTTCATGAGACGTTTCAGCCGTGGGTCAGACACCTCGGTCTCAGCCTCTTCGGGCTCGGCCTCTTGTTCCCGGTTCTTCTGGACAAACTGAAAGTCTTCTTCTTCGTCTGAGGACTCCATGGGAGCATAGTCGGGACGTTTGCCCGAAATGTAACGTTTCACTTTCACCTTCTCCATAGACAGCTCCCCTAGAGGACACAAGAGTTAGGACAGCTCTAGAGGACACAAGAGTTAGGACAGCTCTAGAGGACACAAGAGTTAGGACAGCTCTAGAGGACACAAGAGTTAGGACAGCTCTAGAGGACACAAGAGTTAGGACAGCTCTAGAGGACACAAGAGTTAGGACAGCTCTAGAGGACACAAGAGTTAGGACAGCTCTAGAGGACACAAGAGTTAGGACAGCTCTAGAGAACAAATCTCTCCCTCTCCACTTTTTGAACAAAACTCTTTGGTCTTTTTTTAATGAGCATGTATCACCAGAATGATAGACAAATGGGAGGACGACTCGTCTTGATGATCCACCCGGAAGTAGAAAATCCTTCTATGTACCTAAGTCTCACATCTGATCACAGCAACAGAGTCAGGGAGGACGTATAATGTGACTTTTGCCTCCCTCATCCATGAGACTCGTCAGTTGATGTAAATGGAAAAAAATAAAGCTAAATCGAAATGTATTAATTGGTTCTTCTCCTAAGCTAAATCTGAATATTTGGTTTATAAACTGCACTGACACCAGTGACACCAGTCTATTGAAGGTCCACATATAGACCCTCAATGTGTAATTTGTTTTGATGATTATATATAAATGGCTGAGCTCTATTACTACTACTGCTGCTACTGCTAAAACAACTACTACTACTACTACTACTACTACTGTTGCAACTACTACTACTACTGCTACTACTACTACTACTACTACTACTACTGCTACTACTACTGTTGCAACTACTACTGCTACTACTACTACTACTGCTACTACTACTGTTGCAACTACTACTACTACTACTACTACTACTACTACTGCTACTACTACTGTTGCAACTACTACTACTACTACTGCTACAACTATGTACGTACTCGTGGTAAGAAGCTCTACTTAATACTCCTATAACGGTTGGTGTATCACTGTTTACATTAGCATTAGCTTCATTAGCATTAGCTCCGTTAGCATTAGCCGGTTAGCTCCGGAGCACTCGCACCTTTCTCGTTGCGCACCGGCACCGCCCCCGCAGTGGACTGGATCGCGGGCAGCTTCATGTTGAGCGGGTCCAGCCACTTGTCGAGCCATTTGTCCTCCATCTGTGCGGGTCCTGCGGGAATCTGAGCGTTATCTGCGTGAAATAGAGCACGGCAACCAAACAGCTCGGAACGAAAGGTACTGTGTCACAGGAAACTGTTCCTCGGAAACACGTGCCCACTGCCACAGGGCCGCCTCACTTTATTTTTTTTTCATTTTCCTTTTACAGTCTATGATTTTCCTAAATTGTTTTATTTATTTTTTTACATTGTAATCTATTTTTATTTTTCCTATTTCTTTCTTTTTTTTTTTAAACCTTTTTTTCTAACATATTTTTATCTATTTTTTACATAGTATCGTTTTATACAGCGCTTTTCTGGACGTTCAAAGATGCTTCACAAAATGATTTATCACAGAGACGGGGGTGATGAAGGTTTACCCTAAAGATTGTACACTTGTTTCTTTGATGCTAAAGTTAGAGATAGTATTTTATTCTAATACAAAGTTATAGTTCCTTTACCCTGTGCTGTGTGCTCCTCCTGTTCTGCACCTGCTGATGCAACACTGACATTATCCACTGTGGGACCAATAAAGGATTTCTTCATCTTAATCTTAATTCCTACCACTAAAAACATTCAGTCAAACGCCCTGAAGGACTAAAGCTGTGGTCTGTAAAAGGCGCTATACAAATAAATATGACTTCCTTCTGGAGAAAACAGAGGACACAGACACATCATTTATAAAAGTA
This sequence comes from Knipowitschia caucasica, assembly GCA_964034765.1. Taxonomy (NCBI): domain Eukaryota; kingdom Metazoa; phylum Chordata; class Actinopteri; order Gobiiformes; family Gobiidae; genus Knipowitschia; species Knipowitschia caucasica. The sequence continues at coordinate 4,406,617 of OZ035826.1, forward strand.
TTTATTCCCAGATGTGATTGAACTGAACACATGTATCCGGATCAGAACCACGGACAGATGTGATTGAACTGAACACATGTATCCGGATCAGAACCACGGACAGATGTGATTGAATTGAACACATGTATCCGGATCAGAACCACGGACAGATGTGATTGAACTGAACACATGTATCCGGATCAGAACCACGGACAGCTCTTCACACGTTTCTTCTGGAGAACATCAGCTGCAGTTGTGTTTCCAGCTCTGGGCTCGTCCCTCGGAGCTCGGTCACTACTTCATTCGCCCAAACAAAGTATTCATGAACACGCTGCTCCGTCCAGCCTGAGAACACACAGTACTTCAAATACTGCAGTACTTCAAATACTACACAGTACTACAGGGTTAGGGCTAAACAGTATATTACTGACTGGACTTTGCATGATCTCATCTCTCACCCACAGTCACAGTTTTCTCACCCACAGGCGTACTTCTCTCACCCACAGTCACAGTTCTCTCACCCACAGAGTCACAGTTTTCTCACCCACAGGCGTACTTCTCTCACCCACAGAGTCACAGTTCTCTCACCCACAGAGTCACAGTTTTCTCACCCACAGGCGTACTTCTCTCACCCACAGAGTCACAGTTCTCTCACCCACAGAGTCACAGTTTTCTCACCCACAGGCGTACTTCTCTCACCCACAGAGTCACAGTTCTCTCACCCACAGAGTCACAGTTTTCTCACCCACAGGCGTACTTCTCTCACCCACAGAGTCACAGTTCTCTCACCCACAGAGTCACAGTTCTCTCACCCACAGAGTCACAGTTTTCTCACCCACAGGCGTACTTCTCTCACCCACAGAGTCACAGTTCTCTCACCCACAGAGTCACAGTTTTCTCACCCACAGGCGTACTTCTTTCACCCACAGAGTCACAGTTTTCTCACCCACAGGCGTACTTCTCTCACCCACAGAGTCACAGTTCTCTCACCCACAGGCGTACTTCTGTCCAGGTCCCGCAGGTTGTACAGCTTGTCTGCCAGTTTGACCAGTTTGGCCTGGTGGCTGCAGTGGCGCGCATGCTCCACCTGAAGGCGCTTCCTCTCGTGTTTGGGCAGAGTTTTATCATCAGTGACTTCAGCCACGATTCTGGAAACGACTGGACCAAAACAGGACTCCAGCTCAGAGAGGGAGGTGTCTGTGTCCTCCACAGTGTCATGGAGCAGTGCAGCCTGCAACACACAGGGGGACGGGTTAGAGACGCTGCTCCCTACACCCGCCTGGAGAGGGCCGGGTTTGAAGACAACAAGGAAATATCGGAAGCTCTCCTCCTCTGGGACACAGGAGGAGCTCTCCTCCTCCTCTGGGACACAGGAGGAGCTGGAGGAGTGAGTTGAAAGTATTTTATTCAAACCTGTAAAACGCAGACATCAGTGACTCCGGCCTCATGACTCAGGATCCGAGCGACACCTGAAACCACCACATGTGAGAGAAGTGCATTAATCCTTGATAGTTTATTAGTTGATATTTGACTTGATATTTATTATCAGTCCTGGGCCTACAGCCTCAGTCCTGGGTCTACAGCCTCAGTCCTGGGTCTACAGCCTCAGTCCTGGGTCTACAGCCTCAGTCCTGGGTCTACAGCCTCTGTCCTGGATCTACAGCCTCAGTCCTGGGTCTACAGCCTCAGTCCTGGGCCTACAGCCTCAGTCCTGGATCTACAGCCTCAGTCCTGGGTCTACAGCCTCAGTCCTGGGCCTACAGCCTCAGTCCTGGGTCTACAGCCTCTGTCCTGGATCTACAGCCTCAGTCCTGGGTCTACAGCCTCAGTCCTGGGCCTACAGCCTCAGTCCTGGGCCTACAGCCTCAGTCCTGGATCTACAGCCTCAGTTCATCTTCCAGAGGTTTCTTACTGATGCAGCAGAATCTAAAGACACTGATGATTGGGGACATTTGTGGACAGTAGGGCTGCCATATGACCAATATGACCCAAAACCTATGGGGTATGAATGGAATAACCTTTAACCTTTGGTGTATGGTGTACAGGGACTGACCTATGGGGTGGTTGATGTAAGGAGTTTGCTCTGTGTCTTTACGTCTTTGTTTTCGGTGTTTCTCTGCAGCAAAGTTTGCGGCCTCCAGAAGCAGCGCACAGTCCGACATGTTTCAGGTTTCTCTGCACAAAAAGCATTTTTGGCTTCATTTATTTAGCAGAATTCACTGACTCCGGAATTAATAAAAACTGATGGAAGGACAGTTTAGAGTCTTTAGTTTCTCCTTGAATGAGTTCAATGTGAGAGCAAATGTGATGTCTTTCAGCTGAGCTCCATTTACAAGGAGCAAATGGAAGAAAGCTGCTTCTGCTACTTTCAATTTGGCTCGAGGGACACAGGTGTAATGTGAGGTCTTTGATACAGGTGTAATGTGAGGTCTTTGATACAGGTGTAATGTGAGGTCTTTGATACAGGTGTAATGTGAGGTCTTTGATACAGGTGTAATGTGAGGTCTTTGATACAGGTGTAATGTGAGGTCTTTGATACAGGTGTAATGTGAGGTCTTTGATACAGGTGTAATGTGAGGTCTTTGATACAGGTGTAATGTGAGGTCTTTGATACAGGTGTAATGTGAGGTCTTTGATACAGGTGTAATGTGAGGTCTTTGATACAGGTGTAATGTGAGGTCTTTGATACAGGTGTAATGTGAGGTCTTTGATACAGGTGTAATGTGAGGTCTTTGATACAGGTGTAATGTGAGGTCTTTGATACAGGTGTAATGTGAGGTCTTTGATACAGGTGTAATGTGAGGTCTTTGATACAGGTGTAATGTGAGGTCTTTGATACAGGTGTAATGTGAGGTCTTTGATACAGGTGTAATGTGAGGTCTTTGATACAGGTGTAATGTGAGGTCTTTGATACAGGTGTAATGTGAGGTCTTTGATACAGGTGTAATGTGAGGTCTTTGATACAGGTGTAATGTGAGGTCTTTGATACAGGTGTAATGTGAGGTCTTTGATACAGGTGTAATGTGAGGTCTTTGATACAGGTGTAATGTGAGGCCTTTGATACAGGTGTAATGTGAGGTCTTTGATACAGGTGTAATGTGAGGCCTTTGATACAGGTGTAATGTGAGGTCTTTGATACAGGTGTAATGTGAGGCCTTTGATACAGGTGTAATGTGAGGCCTTTGATACAGGTGTAATGTGAGGCCTTTGATACAGGTGTAATGTGAGGTCTTTGATACAGGTGTAATGTGAGGCCTTTGATACAGGTGTAATGTGAGGTCTTTGATACAGGTGTAATGTGAGGCCTTTGATACAGGTGTAATGTGAGGCCTTTGATACAGGTGTAATGTGAGGTCTTTGATACAGGTGTAATGTGAGGTCTTTGATACAGGTGTAATGTGAGGCCTTTGATACAGGTGTAATGTGAGGTCTTTGATACAGGTGTAATGTGAGGTCTTTGATACAGGTGTAATGTGAGGCCTTTGATACAGGTGTAATGTGAGGTCTTTGATACAGGTGTAATGTGAGGCCTTTGATACAGGTGTAATGTGAGGTCTTTGATACAGGTGTAATGTGAGGCCTTTGATACAGGTGTAATGTGAAGTCTTTGATACAGGTGTAATGTGAGGTCTTTGATACAGGTGTAATGTGAGGTCTTTGATACAGGTGTAATGTGAGGTCTTTGATACAGGTGTAATGTGAGGTCTTTGATACAGGTGTAATGTGAGGCCTTTGATACAGGTGTAATGTGAGGTCTTTGATACAGGTGTAATGTGAGGCCTTTGATACAGGTGTAATGTGAGGTCTTTGATACAGGTGTAATGTGAGGTCTTTGATACAGGTGTAATGTGAGGTCTTTGATACAGGTGTAATGTGAGGTCTTTGATACAGGTGTAATGTGAGGCCTTTGATACAGGTGTAATGTGAGGTCTTTGATACAGGTGTAATGTGAGGTCTTTGATACAGGTGTAATGTGAGGCCTTTGATACAGGTGTAATGTGAGGTCTTTGATACAGGTGTAATGTGAGGTCTTTGATACAGGTGTAATGTGAGGTCTTTGATACAGGTGTAATGTGAGGTCTTTGATACAGGTGTAATGTGAGGTCTTTGATACAGGTGTAATGTGAGGTCTTTGATACAGGTGTAATGTGGGGATTCAGAATACACGCACTTAATGTGTCCATTACATAAAATGTATCCTGTGTGAGATCAATAAAGTCTATCTTATCTTACATACATGAAGTCTATAAACATAAAGCCATACAATGTTTACCTCCAGTTATGCGGAAACTACGGGCGCCAGGTCTGAGGAGAAGAACGCTTCTCCTTCAACTTTGTCAAAAACAGGATGTTCTCATCACAACTCCTTTCAATTAGACCGGAGTTTATTCTGATCAAAACATCATGTCTTGGTTCCATTAACCGTGTAATAATTCATAAATATAATGTATTTGTGTTTTTCCAAAAAGCCGAAAGTCGATTACGTGTATTTGGCAACATGAGCTTCTCCGGGAGAATCAGACACAGTTTCACAGTTTCACGGTTTAACAGTGAAATAAAGGGAATGGGAGGCTTCAGTGCGTTCATGATTCAGGAGTGCTTCTCAGTGGTGTGTTTAAGTCACATTCTGGACTATTTGTATCGTGATTAAGACGCAGACAGGAAGATATTAAGCTTGTTTTTAGCCTCGGAGCTAACTAACTTCCGGTTCACTTCCGCACTGACGGTGGTGTTTCCGGGAGAGCTTCCGGACTCGAGTCGTGAAACAAAATGTTGTTTTTTTGTGCTATGGGTGAATTAACGAGTTTAAAATGACTCTGCGGCATAAAACAGTTCAAATGGTTTATTATTCTGTCTGCGGAGGGAACGTGAACAGCTATGATGGTTCCGCTTTAGTAAGTCATTTTTATGAATATAGAGATGCTTGAGACCTGCTCTAGTCCTGTTTATAGACCTGGTTTAGATTAACCCAACCTGCTCATTCAAGACCACACAGTTTACCACACACGGCCAGATGACTAAGAATTCAGGAACACCTCATTACTGCAGTAGTGTGAGATACCATTAAAGGTGCTCTATGGTCCCTCATGACACACTGATAAACCTCATTCATGAACAGTGGTGCATTTTAGATGTTTGATCTTGTGTAACAATAGTAACCACAGTGATGTTTGCTCTCGTGTTTCCAGAGCGATCGCAGTGAGAGTTGGTGATTTCCTGTGGATCATCATGGCCTCCTCCTCCTCCTCCTCCTCTTCCTCCCCACGCTCAGATGCTCCTCCAGCTCCAGACTTTTCACTCCTGAAGAGAATTGCACGAGATCAACTCATCTTTCTTCTGGAGGAGGTTTGAGTTCCCGATAACCTCTGTTCCTTTTCCTCTGTTCAAAAACCGTGTTTCCACCAGCTCTACTTGGCTACTACTCTACTCCCCTTTACCTGGTTGTGTTTCAGTTACGCTTAAATATCTGGTACCGTATCCTAGCAACCTACCCACCAAACCAGCGTTGGAGGAAATTCCAACGCTGCATTCTGGCCAATCACTTTCAGCTCAGCCTGGATAGAACCAAGAGGGACTAAAGAAGGACCTGGTACTGGTTAAACAGGACCAGTGAACACTCCAGGGTAGGGTAGGGTAGGGTAGGGTAGGGTCGGGTAGAGTAGGGTAGAGTAGGGCTTGAAAAAATCCTTTGTATTAAAGTCCATGTTTCTCCGCAGCTTCCCGGTAAAAAGGACTTGTTCATTGACACAGATTTGATGAGTCCGCTGGATCGAATCGCAAACGTTTCCACGCTCAAGGTATAAAGTCTAAATCTAATCTAATCTAGTCTAATGTCTAATCTAGTAAATGTACATAACTATTACAGCAACATGAAGTGGACAAACTGTACAAAGTGGAGCACAAGGCCGTGGTGTCATCTGCCGATCAGTGAGTAACTATCAACACGCTAATGTTGAGGCAAACGCTAATGCTAACTCAACAGACTATTACATGAACAGTGTTACATCATAAACTGTATGTTCGGAGCAGACTGACCGAGTGTCAATCACTATAGTGTTAGCTTTGAACTTAAGCTAGCTGGAGCCAATTTCCTCATATGGGCTTTTCTTGAGAGGCGTAGCAGGGGCAGACGTGTTGCTAAGACGGTTGCTAAGATGGTTGCTAGGGCAAGCTGAAGGCATCTGATTGGCTCATATCTGGATTTAAAAAGACAATATCCCAATATAAACACCAGAGAGCGCTAAACCACTGATCTAAACCAAATTGGTGAGTGTGACACAAACAAATACTGGGTTAGAGGAGTTCAGGGGTTTTTATAGCAAGTCAATAGGAGCTAGAGCGAGTTGGAGGAAAACTTTCACCTTGAGCACTTCCCTATTGGGTTTCATTGAGCTAGTGTGTTGTGTTTTTGCTGCAGACTGTGTTTCCTCATCAGGCCGCGGATTCAGACAGTGCGGTGGATCTGTGGTAAGTAACCGGCAGAGGAGCCCGAGAACAGAACTCTCAACATCAAGAAAGTTTAAAAAAATATATATATATTTGTTTTTGTTCAGATCTGGTGAATTCTGACAAAGCCTCAGGACGAACGAGACGCTACAAGATCATCTTCACTCCTCTGAAGGTCAAACTTCTGTCTGCTTCTATCAGTCGAGTTGTGTCAGTTAAAAAGCTCTCTGGTCTCTCTCTGGTCTCTCTCTGGTCTCTCTCTGGTCTCTCTCTGGTCTCTCTCTGGTCTCTCTCATGGTCTCTCTGATCTCTGGTCTCTCTGGTCTCTCTCTGGTCTCTCTCTGGTCTCTCTCTGGTCTCTCTCTGGTCTCTCTCTGGTCTCTCTCTGGTCTCTCTCTGGTCTCTCTCTGGTCTCTCTCATGGTCTCTCTGATCTCTGGTCTCTCTCTGGTCTCTCTCTGGTCTCTCTCTGGTCTCTCTCTGGTCTCTCTCATGGTCTCTCTCTGGTCTCTCTCATGGTCTCTCTGATCTCTGGTCTCTCTCTGGTCTCTCTCTGGTCTCTCTCATGATCTCTCTCTGGTCTTTATGTGTTTTTTATTTTTATTATTGAATTTCTGGTTTGATTCTCTGAACGATTTGTCCTCCTGAGATAAGTACTGTTGTGACCAAGGACTACACTTTTTTTTTTTTTAAGTGAATTAAGCTCAAACGGCTCATTTGTGTGTTTACAGTTGTTCTTGTGTGAGTCGATCCTGGAGGAGCAAGGAGTGTTTGGAGGTCAGAGTCTTTCTCTTGTCTCCATGTTTCAGCCTGTTCTGTACTGAATCTGTCCTGTGAATCCATATTCTCAGCTGTGGAGACCTTTTCTGCCTCTCTAAATACATGTATTGTCTCCAGTTGAGCTGTGTCTCACTGTGGTCTCTCTCTCTGGCCTCTCTCTCTGGCCTCTCTCTCTGGTCTCTCTCTCTGGTCTCTCTCTCTCTGGTCTCTCTCTCTGGCCTCTCTCTCTGGTCTCTCTCTCTGGCCTCTCTCTCTGGTCTCTCTCTCTGGTCTCTCTCTCTCTGGTCTCTCTCTCTGGTCTCTCTCTCTGGTCTCTCTCTCTGGCCTCTCTCTCTGGTCTCTCTCTCTGGTCTCTCTCTCTGGTCTCTCTCTCTGGTCTCTCTCTCTGGTCTCTCTCTCAGGTCTCTCTCTCTGGTCTCTCTCTGGTCTCTCTCTCTGGTCTCTCTCTGGTCTCTCTCTGGTCTCTCTCTGGTCTCTCTCTTGTCTCTCTCTCTGGTCTCTCTCTGGTCTCTCTCTCTGGTCTCTCTCTGGTCTCTCTCTGGTCTCTCTCTGGTCTCTCTCTCTGGTCTCTCTCTGGTCTCTCTCTCTGGTGTCTCTCTGGTCTCTCTCTCTGGTCTCTCTCTGGTCTCTCTCTCTGGTGTCTCTCTGGTCTCTCTCTCTGGTGTCTCTCTGGTCTCTCTCTCTGGTCTCTCTCTGGTCTCTCTCTCTTGTCTCTCTCTGGTCTCTCTCTTGTCTCTCTCTCTGGTCTCTCTGGTCTCTCTCTTGTTAACACCATCACCTGTAGATAAAGCTGGTGCTGTTGTATTTCATAAACTACATAAGAATGCGTCTGATTGGTGCAGATGTGTCATGTGACCAGTGGGACTTCCACCTGTTACCCATGGACGATGATGTCATCAGTCTGGAGCTGCCAGAGTTCTTCACTCACACCTTTCTGGTACTTTTCATGTGTTACCCTGAGTGGTCTATGTTGTGGCCATAGACTGTGGCTTTCTATGAGTCTCTCTGTGGCTCTCTCTAGATCTGGCTCTGGATCTGGCTCGGGATCTTTCTGTGGGTCTCTCTGTGGGTCTCTGTGGGTCTCTGTGGGTCTCTGTGGGTCTCTCTCTGGGTCTCTCTGTAACTGTGGGTCTCTGTGGGTCTTTCTGTGGGTCTCTCTGTGGGCCTCTCTCTCTGTAACTGTGGGTCTCTGTGGGTCTCTCTGTGGGTCTCTCTGTGGGTCTCTCTGTGGGTCTCTCTGTGGGTCTTTCTGTGGATCTCTGTGGGTCTCTGTGGGTCTTTCTGTGGATCTCTGTGGATCTCTGTGGGTCTCTCTGTGGGTCCCTCTGTGGGTCTCTCTGTGGGTCTCTCTGTGGGTCTCTCTCTCTGTAACTGTGGGTCTCTGTGGGTCTCTGTGGGTCTCTCTGTGGGTCTCTCTGTGGGTCTCTCTGTGGGTCTTTCTGTGGGTCTCTCTGTGGGTCTCTGTGGGTCTCTGTGGGTCTTTCTGTGGATCTCTGTGGATCTCTGTGGGTTTCTCTGTGGGTCTCTCTGTAACTGTGTGTCTCTGGGTCTCTCTGTGGGTCTCTGTGGGTCTTTCTGTGGATCTCTGTGGGTCTCTCTGTGGGTCTCTCTGTGGGTCTCTGTGGGTCTCTCTGTGGGTCTTTCTGGGGATCTCTGTGGGTCTCTATGTGGGTCTCTCTGTGGATCTCTGTGGGTCTCTGTGGGTCTCTCTGTAACTGTTGGTCTCTGTGGGTCTCTATGTGGGTCTCTCTGTGGGTCTCTGTGGGTCTCTGTGGGTCTTTCTGTGGGTCTCTGTGGGTCTCTCTGTAACTGTTGGTCTCTGTGGGTCTCTGTGGGTCTCTCTGTGGGTCTCTGAGGGTCTCTCTGTGGGTCTCTCTGTGGGTCTTTCTGTGGATCTCTGTGGGTCACTCTGTGGGTCTCTGTGGGTCTTTCTGTGGATCTCTGTGGGTCTCTCTGTAACTGTTGGTCTCTGTGGGTCTCTCTGTGGATCTCTGTGGGTCTCTGTGGGTCTTTCTGTGGATCTCTGTGGATCTCTGTGGGTCTCTCTGTAACTGTTGGTCTCTGTGGGTCTCTCTGTGGGTCTCTCTGTGGGTCTCTGTGGGTCTCTCTGTGGGTCTCTCTTTCTGTAACTGTGGGTCTCTGCTCTGCAGGCCGGGGACCAGCGCTGGGTTCGGACTGTAGGTGGCGCTCTTCACCTCCTTCACTCTCTGTTTGGACCCTTTTCTAAAGTCTACGGCATCGGACGGATTTCCAAGGTTTGTGTGTGTGTGTGTGTTTTTACATGTGCGTGCCTGTGTGTAAGTGTGTGCGTCAGTGTGTGTGTGTGTGTGTGTGTTTGTACATGTGCTTATGTGTTTGTACATGTGCCTGTGTATGTGTGTGCGTCTGTGTGTGTGTGTGTGTGTGTTTGTATGTGTGTGCGTCAGTGCGTCTGTGTGTGCGTGTCTGTGTGCTTGCGTCTGTGTCAGTGTGTGTTTGTATGTGTGTGTGTGCTTGCGTCTGTGTCTGTGTGTATGTGTCAGTGTGTGTGTTTGTATGTGTGTGTGCATGTACATATAAGTGAGTGTTGCTCTGGACCTCCTCAGATGGTGTATGAGTCGTTCCGTTCTCAGCTGCAGCAGGAGGAGACCAGGACGAGAGGAGACGCAGCGATCGGGAATGTGTTCATCATGGACAGAGGTGCCTGTATAATAATATGATCACCTGCTCGCAGCTCTCACCTGTTTGTTATTACAGTATATTATAATAGTATTAATGATAATCTGTGCTGTCAGTTTCACACGTTAATGTCGCTGTTAACGCGGACTCTTTTACACTATTATACATTTTTTTATCCCAAGCACAAAGTACAGGCCTGAGCTGCACAAACGTGTCGGTTACTGACTGACGAGCGCCTACCAGGGCCACAAACAGGTCATCCAAACATGCTCCACCTGCAGACCATGAGAGAATTCACGATCATCATAATAACTGGTAAAACTGGTACAAACTGTTGTAACAATGTGACAGTGATCTCCAAGCACTGCTCTCCTGCTCTGGAATATCTTTTCATTCATTGTAAACCATATTACTCCCCTCGTGAAATTGTTTTTCATTCTTGCCTCTGTTTACATACCGCCATGCGCGGACGCAGAGCAAGTACTGTGTATGGAACGTTTATACCCGGAATCTGCATGGAATCTACAGACTGGGACCTTTTCAGAGCTGCCACAGACAGTTTGGATGAATACACGGACACTCTGACGTCATACATTCACTTCTGTGAGGATAGCATCATTCCAACAAGGACCAGGGTCATCTATAACAACGACAAACCCTGGTTCACTGCTAAACTCCGGCAGCTCAGGAAAGCAAAGGAGTCCGCTTTCAGGGAGGGGGACCGCAGCGGCTACAAAGCAGCTAAATATCAGTTCAGGAAAGAACTGAAAGCAGCCAAGTCCCGGCACAGAGAACGACTACAGGAGCAGTTTGGTAACAACGATACTGCTTCTGTCTGGAGGGGCCTACGGGAGATCACCAACTACAAACCCAAAGCCCCCCCCTGTGCTGACGACCACAAGCTAGCTGACGATCTGAACTTATTTTTCAGTCGCTTTGATGCTGCCCCTGACACCTCTCCCACCCCCACCCCCCACTACTCTAACGACCCACCCATCAGCCCTGCCCCCAGCCTAACAATAGCCTCTAAATACATTAAACAATTCTTCTTGAGGCTGCACCCCCGCAAAGCTCCTGGCCCGGACCACGTGTCTCCGGCCACTCTGAGACACTGCGCCAGTGAGCTTACTCCTGTGTTCACGGACATTTTCAACTCCTCTCTGCAGTCCTGCCATGTCCCGGCCTGCTTCAAATCCTCCATCATTGTCCCCGTCCCGAAGAAGCCCAGGATCACAGGACTCAATGACTACAGACCTTTGAACGCCTGGTTCTCTCCCATCTCAAGTCCCTCACCTCCCCCCTCCTGGACCCCCTGCAGTTCGCCTACAGAGCCAACAGATCTGTAGACGACGGCATCAACCTGGCCCTCCACCACATCCTACAGCACCTGGACTCCCCGGGGACCTACGCCAGGGTCCTGTTCGTGGACTTCAGCTCTGCCTTCAACACAATCCTGCCATCCCTGCTCCAGGACAAGCTCTCCCAGCTCAACGTGCCCGATTCCACCTGCAGGTGGATCACTGACTTCCTGACGGACAGGAAGCAGCGAGTGCGTCTGGGGAAGAATGTCTCGGACTCTCGGATTATAAATACAGGAGCCCCACAGGGCTGTGTTCTTTCTCCCCTGCTCTTCTCCCTGTACACCAACCACTGCACCTCCAGCCACGACTCCGTGAAGCTGATCAAGTTCGCGGACGACACCACCCTCATTGGACTCATCTCCAACAACGATGAGTCCGCCTACAGGAGGGAGGTGGACCGGCTGGTGTCCTGGTGTCTCCTACAGGAGGGAGGTGGACCGGCTGGTGTCCTGGTGTCTCCTACAGGAGGGAGGTGGACCGGCTGGTGTCCTGGTGCAGTGGTAACAACCTGGAGCTGAACGCCCAGAAGACAGTGGAGATGATTGTGGACTTCAGTAGTAGTAAGTAAGTAATCTTTATTTATATACCGCCTTTTCACTGCAGATCTGAGTCTCAAAGCGGTTTACAATTGTTAATTTTGGGCAATTGTCTCTCACTCCACACAGAGATGGGAGCGGGGTCGCAGTACAGGAGGCGCATGCTAGAACTATTGGACATATTTTTAGTGGTAGGGGAAACCGGAGTACCCGGAGGAAACCTACGCAGACACGGGGAGAACATGCAAACTCCACTCAGAAAGGCCCTGGTCCGACCGGGATTCGAACCCAGGACCTTCTTGCTGAGAGGCGAGAGTGCTATCCACTCAGCCACCGTGCCGCCCACTTCAGGAAGAGCACTGTCCCCCCGCCCCCACCCTCCGTGATGGACTCCCCCATCACCTCTGTGGAGTCCTTCCGTTTCCTGGGCACCACCATCACCCAGGACCTCAAGTGGGAGCCGGCCATCAGCTCCCTCATCAAGAAGGCCCAGCAGAGGATGTACTTCCTGCGGCAGCTCAGGAAAGCCAAGCTGCCTGCACAGATGTTGGTGCAGTTCTACACGGCCATCATCGAGTCCATCCTCACCTCCTCCATCACCGTGTGGTTCGCTGGAGCCACAGTCAGGGACAAACAGAGACTACAGCGCATTGTGCGCTCTGCAGAGGAAGTGATCGGCCGCAGCCTTCCATCGCTGCAGGACTTGTACGTCGCCCGAGCTCGAGGCCGGGCTGGTCGTATCACAGCCGACCCCTCTCACCTGCACATGGACTATTCCAACCACTCCCCTCTCACCTGCACATGGACTATTCCAACCACTCCCCTCAGGCAGGAGGCTGCGGTCCATCAGGACTAGAACCTCCCGCCACAAGAACAGTTTCTTCCCCTCTGCTGTTGGACTCTTGAACACTTCTTAACCTGTCCCCCCGCCCTTTATAAAGTCACTTTACTGCCCATCATACGTCACTTTACTTCACTGTACTGCTGTCACCTTACATTGTGTGCACCATGTGCACTTGTAGATTGTAAATAGTAACTGTAACTCTATTTTAAATTAAAATGTATTCTTTAGAAGTGTTTTTTATTCTTATTTTTATTATCTCTTTCTGACTGTTGCACTGAGCCAAAGCAATTTCCAAGTCTGTGACCTCCTGTTACTTACGTGGCAATAAAAATTATTCTGATCTGATTCTGATAATAATAATAATAATAATGTTGTATGTTGTTGCAGACGTGGACCTGGTCACGCCGCTCTGCTCGCAGCTCGTCTACGAGGGTTTAGTGGACGACGTCTTCAGGATTAAATGTGGTGAGACGCTGCACTCTGATTGGTCCAGACCTTTTGTCTGTGTTTCATTAATTTTGTGGTGAGGATTAGAATATGTAATAATGTGATTCTTGTGCGTGTGCCTGTGTACGTCTGTGTGTGTGTGTCTGTGTGTGCGTGCGTGTGTGTGTGTCTGTGTGTGTGTGTGCGTGTGTCTGTGTGTGTGTGCGTGTGTGTCTGTGTGTGTCTGTGTGTGTGTGTGTGTGTGTCTGTGTGTGTTTGTGTTAGGTTGTGTGGAGTTCAGTCCTGATGTCACTGCGTCTGAGAAAAGCATCAAAGTCATGTTGAACTCTCAGGACAAGGTTTGACATCACCACAACACACACAAAGTACCACGGCAACACACATTTCCTGTAATACACACTACAGCAACACACACACTATTGCAGAACACACAACACAGAAACACAACCATCACATCGGCAACACAAACAAGTCTTAATTGTGTAAATAAAGTGTAATAATTGTGTAAATAAAGTGTAAAAGTTGATCTCATGTTTCAGGTTTTTAATGAGATTCGAAACGAACATTTTTCAAACGTGTTCGGACTTTTGTCTCAGAAAGCACGAGCTCTGCAGACGTCCTATGACGTGAGTGTTCTACACTATAATGTCTACAACACTACACTGTACTGTACCACACCATACTTGACCACACTATACTTCAGTAATGTACTATATTTTATTTGATGGTACTGCACTACTGTACTGTACTGGACTATACCACACTATCCTGAACTACTCTGCCAATACTCTACTGTATCAATAACAAACAAAATGTAAATCTGTGGCAGAAGTGAACGAGCGAAGAAACGTTTGTTTGTGTGAGAGACGACAGAACCACACAGTTCAGGATGTAGAGACTTCACCTGTGGGGTACCTCAGGGGTCCATACTGGGACCCACACAGTTCAGGATGTAGAGACTTCACCTGTGGGGTACCTCAGGGGTCAAGAAAATATGCAACTTATATAATTGTTAATGCAATAGCAGCGTAATAACAGTTTGTTTTTAATAATCAAACATGTTTTATAGAAACGCAGAGGGATGGACATCAAACAGATGAAGACGTTTGTATCCGAGGAACTGAAGGGACTGAAACAAGAGCACCGTCTGCTCAGCCTACGTGAGCTCATGCTAATGATGCCTATGAGCTATTGCTATGCTGCTAAAAAGCTAATGCTAGTATTGTTAACTCTCAGATATCGGGGCGAGTGAGGCCATGATGAAGAGGAAGACGAAGCAGGACTTTCAGGAGCTGCTGCGCACAGAACATTGTGAGGATTTGAGATCTAAAGACGACAATCTGAACAATCAACAACTTTAAAATGTGTCTGTTCCAGCTTTGCTCGAGGGCTGCGACATCAGAGAGTGTGTGTCCTTCATCGAGGAGCACATCAACAGACAGGTGTGTGTCTGTGTGTGCGTGTGTCTGTGTGTGCGTGTGTGTGTGATCGTGCCTTAAGGTCTGTGTGATTGACAGGTGTCCAAGATGGATTCTCTGCGTCTGCTGTGTCTGCTGTCACTCACAGAGAATGGTAACAACCTTTAACCTGAACGTGACCTTTGACATATGACTTTTTAACTGAACTTTATGGTTTCAGGACTTTTGCCCAAAGATCTGCGATCGCTGAAGACGCAGTATATACAGGTGAGGCCCCTCTGACTGTGATGTCACAGGCCCCTCCCACAGTGACGTCACTGGCCCCTCCCACAGGCATTGGACATCTGTTCTCTTCTCATGTGTCCTCTTCTGATGTGTCTTCAGTCCTATGGTTTCGAGCATCTCCTGACCTTTGCCTCTTTGAAGAACCTGGGTCTGGTCCAGGAGCAGAGTGAGACCCCTGCAGGTACGACAGTCACTAAACCTCTGGTCCAGGAGCAGAGTGAGACCCCTGCAGGTACGACAGTCACTAAACCTGTGGTCCAGGACAGAGTGAGACCCCTGCAGGTACGACAGTCACTAAACCTCTGGTCCAGGAGCAGAGTGAGACCCCTGCAGGTACGACAGTCACTAAACCTGTGGTCCAGGACAGAGTGAGACGGACATTCAAGTATGGACCACTGCAAACGTACCAAGACACGGCAGGAGAGCACTGATCCCAAACCAGACATGATTCCCACGGTTACAGCTCCCCTCGGGGAATCTGTACAGACCTGGCCTTTATGAATGAGTGGAAAAAGAATATTTTGAGGGGAATTCATTGGAAGTCCCCCGCGTAAGGGAGGGGGGCATTCGTGTTAGAATCCTGATACTAGTGTCATGTTGTTTTGTTGTGGCAGTAAACCTTGTGTTTCTGTTCCTGAGTCTGTTCTCTGTGTTTCAGGGAAACTGTCCGAGGCTTTTTCATCTTTGGCCAAAAAGAGTCACTTCAGAGCTTTGAGCCGCAAACTCAACCTGGTACAGCACCCCCTCCTGGACACTCACTGAACTTTACCAAAGGAGGAGAGGGAGGGAGGGTGGAGGAAGGAGGAGGTTGGGATGAGGAGGAAGAGGAGAGGGAGGGGGGAGGATGGAGAGGGAGGAGGAGGAGGAGAAGAGGTTGGAAGGAGGAGGAAAAGGAGAGGGAGGGAGGGGGAGGAGGAGGAAGAGGAGTGGGAGGATGGAGAGGGAGGAGGAGGAGAGGGAGAAGAGGTTGGGAGGAGAGGGAGAGGGGAGGTTGGGAGGAGAGGGGAGGATGAGGAGAGGGAGGCGAGGAGAGGGAGACGTTTACATGGTTGCAGGGAGTTAAAGGAATAGTTCACCGTTTGTACATACTGACATATGTTCTTACCTTACCTTAGACTAGTTAATACGTACCTGTCTGGTCTTAGTCCGTGCGCTCTGTCATGCAAACGGAGCAAAAACTGGAGCACAACCGCAGCCTCCTCTGTATATTTTGTAGCACCAAAAGGTAGCTCCCGCTAGAAGCTACCAAACTCTTCCAAGTGTTCCCTATTAAATGTATATAGTTACGTGACGTGTTACACTGCAAAGTATAGTAACACAGAAATGTAACAGTCGATTTTCTCAGCGGATAAAACGGGTACTATATTGTGAGGCGTAGTAATCTGAGGTGCGCTACGTCCGCGCACTAACTTCTCTCCGGAGACTTCTCTCTCGCTCACTTCCGTCAATAGAAGCAGCGTGACTTGTAGTACACACAGTAGCAGCGAGAGAGAAGTCTCCGGAGAGAAGTTAGTGCGCAGAGAAGTTAGGAGCGCTACGTCCGCGCACTAACTTCTCTCCAGAGACTTCTCTCTCGCTGCTACTGTGTGTACTACAAGTCACGCTGCTTCTATTGACGGAAGTGAGCGAGAGAGAAGTCTCCGGAGAGAAGTTAGTGCGCGGACGTAGCGCTCCTCAGATTACTACGCCTCACAATATAGTACCCGTTTTATCCGCTGAGAAAATCGACTGTTACATTTCTGTGTTACTATACTTTGCAGTGTAACACGTCACGTAACTATATACATTTAATAGGGAACACTTGGAAGAGTTTGGTAGCTTCTAGCGGGAGCTACCTTTTGGTGCTACAAAATATACAGAGGAGGCTGCGGTTGTGCTCCAGTTTTTGCTCCGTTTGCATGACAGAGCGCACGGACTAAGACCAGACAGGTACGTATTAACTAGTCTAAGGTAAGGTAAGAACATATGTCAGTATGTAAAAACGGTGAACTATTCCTTTAACATGTGAAGGCGATGGTTACAGAAACTCACCGCATGCTGCAAATGAAAAGATGAAAATTGCTTTACTTCCTCGCTCACGTGTGGCAACCAATCAGAGAGCAGCAAGGTGGTCTCACCAACAGTAATGAGGTTTGAGACCACTCAGCTGCTCGACCCTGAGTTAAGATCAGATAGACTTTGTGGATCTCACTCTGGATACAAGTGCTTCTGTAATCTGAAGTCTCTGGTCTTTTTGCCCAGGTCCCTCAGGTCCAGGACTACGACCTCCACGTCCCCAGAGACATGTCCTACGTCTTCAGTGGAGCTTATGCCCCACTGAGCTGCAGCCTGATCCAACAGGTCTGAACCGGGTCTGAACTGGGACTGAATCAGGACTGAATCAGGACTGAATCAGGACTGAATCAGGACTGAATCAGGACTGAAGCAGGACTAAAAGAAACAGGACTAAAGCAGGACTGAACCAGGACAAACCCTTGTCTGAACCCGTTCTGATCCTGGTCTATCTTCAGGTCCTGGAGCGTGGCGGCTGGTCCGGTTTGGAGGAAGTGACTCGACTTTTAAACGGACACGAGTTCAGCGTTACAGGTGAGAGGTCGTGAAAGAGGTCGGAGGCCATGTGTCCAGTGGGAGGAGCCTCAGTGGGAGGAGCCTCAGTGGGAGGAGCCATAGACACCCACGTGTCAGTGGACCATCACTGACACGTTTGTATTCTTGTTTTCTTATAGGAAACACCTCGGGATCTGAGGGTCCTGCTCCTCGTCCTGGTCCAGGTTCTGGACCCAGTCTTTCGGACTCCCACAGAAGAGTCCTGGTGGTGTTTTTAGGAGGTTGCACGTTCTCAGAGATCTCTGCTCTGCGCTTCCTGAGCAAAGAGAAAGGTCTGAGTCCAGTGATCTCACACTACACCTGTGTCCTCACACTACACCTGTGTCCTCACACTACACCTGTGTCCTCACACTACACCTGTGTCCTCACATTACACCTGTGTCCTCACTAGGGGTGGGAACCTAAGGGTACCTCACGATACGATACGATACACGATATAAAGCTCACGGTAACGATATTATCACGATAACGATTTTATCACGATATGACGTTTATCGATATATTGGTCAGAAATATACAATATGCCAATTTAGGGCATAAATAAAAGAAAAACTACACTTTATTTCATGATAAATAGAATGGAGATGCGTAATGTAGCCATATATTAAGTATTGATACCAATTTTTTTTTTTATTGTACAAAAAAAAAAGTCAAATTATTATTATTATTTTTTTTTTATCTATCGATACTTGGCAAATGCGATATATTGTCACACCCCTAGTCCTCACATTACACCTGTGTCACAGACCCCACATTACACCTGTGTCACAGACCTCACATTACACCTGTGTTACAGACCCCACATTACACCTGTGTCACCAGTGTTGGGCACGTTACTTTGAAAAAGTAATTAGTTATAGTTACTAGTTACTTCTCCCAAAAAGTAACTGAGTTACTAACGGAGTTACTCCACTATAAAAGTAACTAGTTACCAGTAAAAGTAACTATTGCGTTACTTTTTCGTTTTGTTCTGGAACATAATGTGCACCCGACGTGCGCATTTTTACCTTTAACAGTGCCAATATTTCCATCTAGAAAAGGCTGTTTTGCTGCTGAAGTCCTGTTCACTCTTCATCTCTGTCTGTGCTGTAAAGCCCGCCACTGTGAATGTGGAAACACCGGTGACGAGCGGTGAGGCTGGTGAAGCACTGACTTCAGTCCAATCAGATGAACATATACATCATATAAATCAAGTGGACAATTTGTTTGGCTACAGCAAAATATGTTTTATGCCCGCATTGTTTGTTCATACAAAACGCAAAACTATGAGTTATGGGTCTTACCTTATAGCTATATCTTATAAATGACCTGCACAGTCCACTTCGGTTCAGACCAGTTCCTTGTTTAAATCCAGTGAATGGTTTGAGCGTAGATATGTAATCCTCCATTTGGAAATGAGTCCAATGAGTTTTAAAAAGTAAAACAAAACGCGTGTGTCCTCCGTAAACTCCTCTGTTTTGCTGCAGCCGGCTGCATCCAATTTCTAAAATCAACCGTCTTACACTTCACCTCTCTTTCTTATCATTCCTATAGTAATTGAAAAATTTCCCTATGTGCATTTTAGATTATGTAAAAATGTGTTATATGTATGTTAGCCAAACCTGTTGCTGTCCTTAGCAGATAAACCAGGAAGAGCAAGGAGCTTATCGATGGAATTGTATGCAGCCGACTTCTGCGCTCACATGCGCTACTCTGTGGCTGACCTCACGGTGATACAAGCCGTGGATGAGCGCGATTAAGACCCATATTTGTTTCAAAAACACAATTTATGAGCCATCCTCTCAACTGTAGACATGTAGATTGTAAAGGAAATATGATTTACATCAGCCAATAATTGCTGAGAGGTTTTCTCATCCTCCCTTCTCTCATGACAACACGTTCATTGTGCGTCTTGAGTAACGCGCAGTAACGGGATGTCGGAAATGATAACGGCGTTATAGTTACTGTCAAAGTAATTAGTTAGATTACTCGTTACTGAAAAAAGTAACGGCGTTAGTAACGCCGTTACTAGTAACGCCGTTATTCCCATCACTGTGTGTTACAGACCCCACATTACACCTGTGTTACAGACCATTTTGTTTTTCAGGTCTCAGAATCACTGTTGTTACAACAGCGATAACCAACAGCAGCCGTCTCCTGGAGAGTCTGATGAACCAGGAGTGAACCAGGAGTGAACCAGGAGTGAACCAGGAGTGAACCAGGAGTGAACCAGGAGTGAACCAGGAGTGAACCAGGAGTGAACCAGGAGTGAACCAGGAGTGAACCAGGAGTGAACCAGGAGTGAACCCTTCTCAGACTGAAAATAGAATAAATACTTTTAATTTCCTTTTTATATTTGTATCGTGTGTCTCACTGTTAAAACACACAACTTATTTTCTGTAGATTTAACTCTCAGGATTAGAGAGGGAGAGACCAGAGAGAGGGAGAGACCAGAGAGAGGGAGAGACCAGAGAGAGCGAGAGACCAGGGAGAGGGAGAGACCAGAGAGAGGGAGAGACCAGAGAGAGGGAGAGACCAGAGAGAGGGAGAGACCAGAGAGAGGGAGAGACCAGAGAGAGGGAGAGACCAGAGAGAGGGAGAGACCAGAGAGAGGGAGAGACCAGAGAGAGGGAGAGACCAGAGAGAGGGAGAGACCAGAGAGAGGGAGAGACCAGAGAGGGGGAGAGACCAGAGAGAGGGATAGAGACCAGAGAGAATAACCTTATGGACTACATGGTTCTCATCGTCCATCTTCTTCCCTTTAATCCATTTCTGAGTCAGAGTTGCACTCAGCACACATAACATCAGCTCCTCACTGATCCTCCTGCGGGTGCTGAGTCCACAGGAGCCTTGATCTTTCAGCGGGGGCTTTCGGCAAAGTGGGGTTAAGTGTCTTGCCCAAGTACACAACGACAGCAGACCTCAGTGGGAGTCGGTGGAGAAGGTCTTGTGCTGGGCTCAAACCCACAACCTTCAGGGTCAAAGGCCAATGTTCTACCAACTGAGCTACTGTCTTTCCTTCATAATCTTTCCATATCCTTTTCCCCTTTTACTAGACTGTATCGTGTGGCACTATTTTGTTTGCGTGTGAAGAAAAAAAAAATATTTAAAAAAATCACTGCTGTATATTTATTCATATTTCACAGCAAATTTAGATAAAGAAATAACGTGAATACAATTAATAACGACACTAACAATAATTTCAACAATAATATCAATATTTACAAACAGTTATTTACATGCATTTTAAAAGTGTAGAATGTTCCATGGGGGTGAAGCGTTCCGTTGCCGTTGTGATCTGTTTGATTATTGTTGTGCAGTCAATAATGAAGGTTAGTGATGTCCATAGACTGTAAATATTAAGTAATAACTGTCTAAAATACTAAAATAACATGACCATAACTAATATTATGTCATTTTAGTCCGTGTTTCGTCGAGTTGTTCTGTATCATGCAGGTGGATCACTGACTTCCTGACGGACAGGAAGCAGCGAGTGCGTCTGGGGAAGAATGTCTCGGACTCTCGGATTATAAATACAGGAGCCCCACAGGGCTGTGTTCTTTCTCCCCTGCTCTTCTCCCTGTACACCAACCACTGCACCTCCAGCCACGACTCCGTGAAGCTGATCAAGTTCGCGGACGACACCACCCTCATTGGACTCGTCTCCAACAACGATGAGTCCGCCTACAGGAGGGAGGTGGACCGGCTGGTGTCCTGGTGCAGTGGTAACAACCTGGAGCTGAACGCCCAGAAGACAGTGGAGATGATTGTGGACTTCAGGAAGAGCACTGTCCCCCCGCCCCCACCCTCCGTGATGGACTCCCCCATCACCTCTGTGGAGTCCTTCCGTTTCCTGGGCACCACCATCACCCAGGACCTCAAGTGGGAGCCGACCATCAGCTCCCTCATCAAGAAGGCCCAACAGAGGATGTACTTCCTGCGGCAGCTCAGGAAAGCCAAGCTGCCTGCACAGATGTTGGTGCAGTTCTACACGGCCATCATCGAGTCCATCCTCACCTCCTCCATCACCTCCTCCATCACCTCCTCCATCACCGTGTGGTTCGCTGGAGCCACAGTCAGTGCGCTCTGCAGAGGAAGTGATCGGCCGCAGCCTTCCATCGCTGCAGGACTTGTACGTCGCCCGAGCTCGAGGCCGGGCTGGTCGTATCACAGCCGACCCCTCTCACCTGCACATGGACTATTCCAACCACTCCCCTCTCACCTGCACATGGACTATTCCAACCACTCCCCTCTCACCTGCACATGGACTATTCCAACCACTCCCCTCTCACCTGCACATGGACTATTCCAACCACTCCCCTCTCACCTGCACATGGACTATTCCAACCACTCCCCTCAGGCAGGAGGCTGCGGTCCATCAGGACTAGAACCTCCCGCCACAAGAACAGTTTCTTCCCCTCTGCTGTTGGACTCTTGAACACTTCTTAACCTGTCCCCGCCCTTTATAAAGTCACTTTACTGCCCATCATATGTCACTTTACTTCACTGTACTGCTGTCACCTTACATTGTGTGCACCATGTGCACTTGTATATTGTAAATAGTAACTGTAACTCTATTTTACATTTAAATTTATTCTTTAGAAGTGTTTTTTATTCTTATTTTTATTATCTCTTTTTGACTGTTGCACTGAGCCAAAGCAATTTCCAAGTCTGTGACCTCCTGTTACTTACGTGGCAATAAAAATGATTCTGATTCTGATTCTGATTCTGATCATGTAAATCGTTGTTCCGCTTCAGTCTCACACACGCGGGCGGTGCTCCGTCTGCCTCACTGTGACCCCGCCCCTGTCTGCTGCCCTCGCCACAGTACACGTTCTCCCACAACAGCCAATCAGAGGCCGCCCTTCAGACTGCGTGTTTTGAATCTGTTTAGTCCAGTTTAGTCCGATCTTCGTCCGTGTCTCGGGTTAAACTCCGGCCACTAAACTCGGGTTAGCTTTAGCTCCATGTTTGAGCTTCAGGATTTGGTTTTTCCCTGATGATTTCTGCGTTTTGAAGCGGGACATGAGGAAGAGGTGAGTCTGTGTATGTTTGCTAACTTTACTTTTATATAAATACCAGAGACAGTACAGATCCATACAGCTGTAATAACTAGCTAATAACTCGTGTTTAAAGCTGGGGTACGTAACTTTAGCCTCATGAATAACACACAACAACACACTGTCGTCATTTTATTAAAAAAACAATGTATTTCTGCATCACTATTTGACTCTTTGAGGTGAGAGCTGATTGGCTGAGTCAGGGTGGTCCTCTATTTTTCACTATTATGTCTGAAAAATCTGCATTAAAGATGTGACAAAGGCCAGAAACACACAACTAGTGATAAAAGCAAACTGTGGTCAGGAAGTAGAGACGTGGCTTCATTACAGTTATATCGGTGTGGTCTGAAAGATGCATACCCTGGCTTTAATGTCACGTACCCCAGCTTTAATAGATTACGGAGGGTTTTATACTACCTATACTTTTAGATGTATGGATGGATAAACAAAGCAAATAAATAGATAATTATAAAAATAGCAAACAAAAGTATTAAAATGCCTCAGCACTATAGGTCACAGCAGCTGAGGTGGAGCAGGACAGGTCACAGCTTTATTGTACATGTAGAGATTTTATTTTATTTTTAAAGTATAGAATTATTGTTTGTGTACCTGGCGATGCAACACTGACATTTCCCCATTTGACATTTAAAAAAAAATCTTAACCTTTTTGTTGTAGTGAGGTTGTTGCCGAGGAGACCGTGTCGTGCCTGAACTTGGCTCTGATTCGACTCAAAGATGTTTGGGAAGAAATCGGGATTTCAGAAGAACAGAGACTGGAGCGGACTGACTCTGTGAGAGAGCACATTAAGGTGAGGACCAGGTCTGAAGCAAGACTGGACCAGGACTGGGCTCAATTCAGACCTCAGACGCTGCAGACACCGCTCAGACCATAGACCCTGCAGACACCACTCAGACCTCAGACCCTGCAGACTCCACTCAGACCTCAGACCCTGCAGACTCCACTCAGACCTCAGACCCTGCAGACTCCACTCAGACCCTGCAGACTCCACTCAGACCTCAGACCCTGCAGACTCCGCTCAGACCCCGCAGACTCCGCTCAGACCTCAGACCCCGCAGACTCCGCTCAGACCTCAGACCCTGCAGACTCCGCTCAGACCTCAGACCCTGCAGACTCCACTCAGACCTCAGACCCTGCAGACTCCGCTCAGACCTCAGACCCTGCAGACTCCGCTCAGACCTCAGACCCTGCAGACTCCGCTCAGACCTCTCTTTCTGTGGTTCAGACACTGTTGGACATGATGATCTCTGAAGAACTTCGTCTAAAACTTCGTTTGGAGAAAAGCGTTGAATCGAGTCGACGAGAAATTAACAATGTGTGTTCAGAACTGCAGCTCTGCCCCCCAGAGGTAAGCCCCACCCGCCAGAGGTAAGCCCCACCCGCCAGAGGTAAGCCCCGCCCCCCATAGGTAAGCTCCGCCCAAGTCCCGGTGATCCAAGATGACATCCTGTTCAAATCAATGGCTTCTGCTCAGTGGTGCCTCACCATTGGGTCGGAAGGATTAGCAGAACTCGCCCATATTTGGGCATCGTCTGGTCCTCCCGGTTCTGCGCAGTGGACCAGTTCCCATGATGCTTTGCGCCAAATATGCGTGTGTGGTTCTCATGCACAGAGGGCAGAGTTCTGACCAATCAGAGCTGCTGATCAGCGCGGAGCTAGACCGGGAAGTGTGGATTTATAGAAAAGGATTTAACAAGAAAAAAATTCAGGACAACAAGGGACACTTTAAAGAGGTTCTCACCCCCGCTCCTCGAGGCTTACGTCACTCACATTTCCTGTTCAAATCTCCCTCCAAATGGGCGTAGCCTGGAGGACCAAAGGGGACAGGCGGGGGGGTGAATGTTGGGCGGGTCTAAGCTGTGATTGACACTTGACATCAGCATTGGCCGTGTCAATGATGGAGAGTGAACACAGCGACGCCAGCTCCACAGCTTCTGTGCGGTCTTGGGAGGTGGAGGACTTCTCTCGCAAACGCAAACCTGATAATCGCTGTGAAAAAACTCGCTCGCTCTCTGATCCAACTCCAACACTCTACGAGAGCCTCTAGGGGAGGGGTCAGCTTTTATACCACAGCGGCAGACTTGGTGACGTATGATGGCACTGTGACGTATGATGGCACCTCCTCTGCCAACCACTAAATTCAAATGTAGTAAGTGCTGTTCAAACGTGAGAGGCGCTGAACAGACGGTTTTGTACACAAAAATTGGATTTTGAACAAGTTTGCACTAAAATGTCAAAATAATGATAAGGACATGTAGACAACACTATTGGACACTCATTTATACAGTTTATCAGGAAAAAAAAGTGGATTTGAGGGTGAGTTGTTCTTTAATACCCACAGGATCCTCCTTTTGAAAGCTGTAGGTTCTCTGTGAGGTTCTCTGTTAGGTTCTCTGTCAGCTTCTGTGTCAGCTTAGGTCTGATTGAGTTCTATGGAAAAAAATTCTGAGTAGCCCATGTGAAGTCTGCAGTGGATGCCTCTTGAGAGGGACAGCTATAAGCCAGTAATACCATATGACCCCGTGTTAGCTCGCATCATTTGCTTATAGCATTAGCTCCTTATAGTTAGCCTGTAGCTCATAGCAGTAGCTCATGCCTTACCGTTAGCTGTTTTCTCTGCACTCTGGTCAAATACATGCATTAAAGTCAGTCCTTCAGACTTCACTTCCACTTGAGACAAATCCAGGACCTCACACATGTCCAAGGACTGAGTCATGTTCTCCTCTTCATCAGGAGGACTCTGGCCTGAGCCTCCTCCAGGCTGAGCAGGACCTCCGCACCACACTGGACTACCTCCTGAAGGAGAAGAACCAGAGACTTGAGCAGCTCCAAGATCTGCTCCACCAGGACCAGGAGCTGTGCCGAGTCCTAGGAACATGTCCAAGCAACATGTCCACCAGAGAAGTCCCAACTCTGCGGACTCTGGAGGATCTGACAGAGCATGTGAGGAGCCAGAGAGAGGAGAAGGTGAGAGACCAGACCCAGACCAGAGAAGCAAGGCAAGGCAAGTTTATTTGTATAGCACAATTCATACACAAGGCAATTCAAAGTGCTGAACAAAACAAGAAAGCATTCAAATCATAAATAATCACAGTACATTAAAAAAAAGATAAAAATATAAAATCCCTCAGTTGTAGCACAGCTAAACAGAACCGTCTTTAACCTGGTTTTAAACATTGTCAGAGAGGAGGCCTGTCTCACAGAGAGGACAAGGGCAGTAGCCAGACCCAGAACAGAACATGTTTCATTTTTAAACTGTTTTTTCAGAGCCGACGTGAGCTTCTCTTCAGGACTCTCAAAGACCAAATCCAAGACCTGATGTGGGACTTAAACCAGAGACCAGACCCAGACCTGGACTCAAACCAGTTCTGTTTGAGCTCAGAGAGACTGGAGGCTCTGGGACTTCAGCTGGAGCAGGTGAGACATCCCCAGTCCCCCCAGACACAGTCCAGACCTGAATCCATGTGAAACGTTCTCATCTAATCTGAGTGTGTGTTGTTTTGCAAAGAGGAATGGGCAATATGTGTGTTTTCAATGTGTGTCTTCAGCTGCAGAGTCGTAGATCTTCGCTCCAGCAGCAGAACAAACAGATCCAGGATCAGATCCAGAGTCTGTGTGAGAAACTGAAGATTAGTGCGAACGAGAGAGAGGAGGCCACCAAGGTCCCAGAGGGAACCAGCCTCATGCAGACTGTGATGCATGTGAGTACCTCAGACTGTCATGCATGTGAGTACCTCAGACTGTCATGCATGTGAGTACCTCAGACTGTCGTGCATGTGAGTACCTCAGACTGTCATGCATGTGAGTACCTCAGACTGTCATGCATGTGAGTACCTCAGACTGTCATGCATTTGAGTACCTCAGACTGTCATGCATGTGAGTACCTCAGACTGTCATGCATTTGAGTACCTCAGACTGTCATGCATGTGAGTGCAGCTTCAGACTGTCATGCATGTGAGTACCTCAGACTGTCATGCATGTGAGTGCAGCCTCAGACTGTCATGCATGTGAGTACCTCAGACTGTCATGCATGTGAGTACCTCAGACTGTCATGCATGTGAGTACCTCAGACTGTCATGCATGTGAGTACCTCAGACTGTCATGCATGTGAGTACCTCAGACTGTCATGCATGTGAGTACCTCAGACTGTCATGCATTTGAGTACCTCAGACTGTCATGCATGTGAGTACCTCAGACCGTCATGCATTTGAGTACCTCAGACTGTCATGCATGTGAGTACCTCAGACTGTCATGCATGTGAGTGCAGCTTCAGACTGTCATGCATGTGAGTACCTCAGACTGTCATGCATGTGAGTACCTCAGACTGTCATGCATGTGAGTACAGCCTCAGACTGTCATGCATGTGAGTACAGCTTCAGACTGTTGTGCATGTGAGTACCTCAGACTGTCGTGCATGTGAGTACCTCAGACTGTCGTGCATGTGAGTACCTCAGACTGTCGTGCATGTGAGTACCTCAGACTGTCATGCATGTGAGTGCAGCCTCAGACTGTCATGCATGTGAGTACCTCAGACTGTCATGCATGTGAGTACAGCCTCAGACTGTCATGCATGTGAGTACAGCTTCAGACTGTTGTGCATGTGAGTACCTCAGACTGTCGTGCATGTGAGTACCTCAGACTGCCGTGCATGTGAGTACCTCAGACTGTCGTGCATGTGAGTACCTCAGACTGTCATGCATGTGAGTGCAGCCTCAGACTGTCATGCATGTGAGTACCTCAGACTGTCGTGCATGTGAGTACCTCAGACTGTCGTGCATGTGAGTACCTCAGACTGTCGTGCATGTGAGTACCTCAGACTGCCGTGCATGTGAGTACCTCAGACTGTCGTGCATGTGAGTACCTCAGACTGTCATGCATGTGAGTGCAGCCTCAGACTGTCATGCATGTGAGTACCTCAGACTGTCATGCATGTGAGTACCTCAGACTGTCATGCATGTGAGTACAGCCTCAGACTGTCATGCATGTGAGTACAGCTTCAGACTGTTGTGCATGTGAGTACCTCAGACTGTCGTGCATGTGAGTACCTCAGACTGCCGTGCATGTGAGTACCTCAGACTGTCGTGCATGTGAGTACCTCAGACTGTCATGCATGTGAGTGCAGCCTCAGACTGTCATGCATGTGAGTACCTCAGACTGTCGTGCATGTGAGTACCTCAGACTGTCGTGCATGTGAGTACCTCAGACTGTCGTGCATGTGAGTACCTCAGACTGCCGTGCATGTGAGTACCTCAGACTGTCGTGCATGTGAGTACCTCAGACTGTCATGCATGTGAGTGCAGCCTCAGACTGTCATGCATGTGAGTACCTCAGACTGTCATGCATGTGAGTACCTCAGACTGTCATGCATGTGAGTACCTCAGACTGTCATGCATGTGAGTACCTCAGACTGTCATGCATGTGAGTACCTCAGACTGTCATGCATGTGAGTACCTCAGACTGTCATGCATGTGAGTGCAGCCTCAGACTGTCATGCATGTGAGTACCTCAGACTGTCGTGCATGTGAGTACCTCAGACTGTCATGCATGTGAGTACCTCAGACTGTCATGCATGTGAGTACCTCAGACTGTCATGCATGTGAGTACCTCAGACTGTCATGCATGTGAGTACCTCAGACTGTCATGCATGTGAGTGCAGCTTCAGACTGTCATGCATGTGAGTACCTCAGACTGTCATGCATGTGAGTACCTCAGACTGTCATGCATGTGAGTGCAGCCTCAGACTGTCATGCATGTGAGTACCTCAGACTGTCATGCATGTGAGTACCTCAGACTGTCATGCATGTGAGTACAGCCTCAGACTGTCATGCATGTGAGTACCTCAGACTGTCATGCATGTGAGTACCTCAGACTGTCATGCATGTGCATGCCGCGGGGGCTACACATTAGCATTGGATAATTCACCCCCTCTGGTCCGGGGTGGTATTGCACTGGATAGACCCTGTACCCTGTTAGACCCTGTTAGACCCTGTTAAGCCTGGTTCACACGAGACGATTTTAAAATTGTCGGCCGATTTTTCTCTGTGTGAGACCCCACACAGGGAGATAAAAAATCACGGGTCTAACCACTTTGGTCGTACAGTGTGTGGTGCGCAGCCACACGGCAAAAATCACGCAAACCACACACGAAACCCCTCCCCCCCCGAGTCTCGCGAGATCAAGCGTGACTTCAGAGTAAACACACATGGCGGACGAAGAGGATGCATTGGCGATAGTTTGTTTTTATCGGAGAAAAGACGTAATCAAAAGAAAAGCCGATGGTCAAAGAAGTGTAGACAACACGAGCATGGACTATACTTGCTACATCGTGATATGGAGGCGTTAGACCCTGTTAAACCCTGTCAGACCCTGTCAGACCTTGTCGGACCCTGTCGGACCCTGTCGGACCCTGTTAGACTCTGTTAAACCATGTCAGACCCTGTCAGACCCTGTCGGACCCTGTCGGACCCTGTCGGACCCTGTCGGACCCTGTTAGACTCTGTTAAACCATGTTAGACCCTGTCAGACCCTGTGCCCTGTGTTGCAGATGGACCTGGAGCTGCAGCGTCTCACTCGGTTAAAATGTGAAAAGCTGAAATCTGTTTGTGACGAAGTTCGAGCTCAAATCTCAGAGTTTTGGGAAAAATGTTTCTGCAGCGAAGAAGAAAGACTCGGATTCACAGCCTTTTACTGTGGTGTGTGTGTGTGTCTGTCTGTCTGTCTGTCTGTCTGTCTGTCTGTCTGTCTGTCTGTCTGTCTGTCTCTGTCTGATTGTGGTCTCTAGTCTTGGTCTCTAGTCTTGATCCTTGATCCTGGTCTTGATCCTGGTCTATAGTCTTGATCTCTGGTCTCTAGTCTTGATCTCTGGTCTCTGGTCTTGGTCTCTAGTCTTGATCCTGGTCTTGATCCTGGTCTCTGGTCTTGGTCTCTAGTCTTGATCCTGGTCTTGATCCTGGTCTCTGGTCTTGGTCTCTAGTCTTGATCCTGGTCTTGATCCTGGTCTCTGGTCTTGGTCTCTAGTCTTGATCCTTGATCCTGGTCTATAGTCTTGATCTCTGGTCTCTAGTCTTGATCCTTGATCCTGGTCTTTGGTCTCTGGTCTTGGTCTCAGTCTCTGTTCTCTGGTTCCAGACCAGGTCTCAGATCAGGTGTTGGAGGTCCTGGAGGCGGAGCTTCAACGTCTTAAACATTTTTATGAACGACATCGACCAATAATAGACGACGTCCGCAAGTGGATCGACCAATGGGAGCAGTACATCCTGCTGGAGGTTAGCAGCAGCAGCAGTAGTAGCAGTAGCAGTAGTAGCAGTAGTAGTAGTAGCAGCAGCAGCAGCAGTAGTAGTAGTAGCAGTAGCAGTAGTAGCAGTAGTAGTAGTAGCAGCAGCAGCAGCAGTAGTAGTAGTAGCAGTAGTAGTAGTAGCAGCAGCAGCTGCAGCAGTAGTAGCAGCAGTAGCAGCAGTAGTAGCAGCAGCAGCAGCAGCAGCAGTAGTAGTAGCAGCAGCAGTAGTAGTAGTAGCAGCAGCAGTAGTAGTAGTAGTAGCAGCAGCAGCAGCAGTAGCAGCAGCAGTAGTAGTAGTAGTAGCAGCAGCAGCAGCAGCAGCAGCAGTAGTAGTAGTAGCAGTAGCAGTAGTAGTAGTAGTAGCAGCAGCAGCAGTAGCAGCAGCAGCAGTAGTAGCAGCAGTAGCAGCAGCAGCAGTAGTAGCAGCAGTAGCAGCAGCAGCAGCAGTAGCAGTAGCAGCAGCAGTAGCAGTAGTAGCAGCAGCAGCAGCAGTAGCAGTAGTAGCAGCAGCAGCAGCAGCAGCAGCAGTAGTAGCAGCAGCAGCAGCAGCAGCAGCAGTAGTAGTAGCAGCAGCAGTAGTAGTAGTAGTAGCAGTAGTAGCAGCAGCAGCAGTAGTAGCAGCAGTAGCAGCAGTAGCAGTAGTAGCAGTAGCAGTAGCAGTAGTAGTAGTAGTAGCAGCAGTAGCAGTAGCAGTAG
This sequence comes from Knipowitschia caucasica, assembly GCA_964034765.1. Lineage (NCBI taxonomy): Eukaryota > Metazoa > Chordata > Actinopteri > Gobiiformes > Gobiidae > Knipowitschia > Knipowitschia caucasica. The sequence goes on from OZ035826.1 coordinate 4,437,008, forward strand.
TAGCAGTAGCAGTAGCAGTAGTAGCAGCAGCAGCAGTAGTAGCAGCAGTAGCAGTAGTAGCAGTAGCAGTAGTAGCAGTAGCAGTAGCAGTAGTAGTAGTAGTAGCAGCAGTAGCAGTAGCAGTAGTAGCAGTAGCAGTAGCAGTAGTAGCAGCAGTAGCAGTAGCAGTAGTAGCAGTAGCAGTAGCAGTAGTAGCAGCAGCAGCAGTAGTAGCAGCAGTAGCAGTAGTAGCAGTAGTAGCAGTAGTAGCAGCAGCAGTAGTAGTAGTAGCAGTAGTAGCAGCAGCAGTAGTAGTAGTAGTAGCAGTAGCAGCAGTAGCAGTAGCAGTAGCAGTAGCAGTATTAGTACTAGTTCTCTAAATTTCCTGTGTTGCAGACAAAGGCCTCAGATGTTTCCAGGTTTAAAAATCGAGGCGGAAATCTGCTGAAAGAAGAAAAGCAGAAAAGTGACCTCAGCAAGAACCTCAACAAGGTGAGGGAGGGGCCGCTGAGGGAGAGAAAGGCCACTGAGGGAGGGGCCGCTGAGGGAGGGGCCGCTGAGGGAGGGGCCGCAGAGGGAGAGAAAGGCCACTGAGGGAGGGGCCGCAGAGGGAGAGAAAGGCCACTGAGGGAGGGGCCGCAGAGGGAGAGAAAGGCCACTGAGGGAGGGGCCGCTGAGGGAGAGAAAGGCCACTGAGGGAGGGGCCGCAGAGGGAGGGGCCGCTGAGGGAGGGGCCGCAGAGGGAGAGAAAGGCCACTGAGGGAGGGGCCGCAGAGGGAGAGAAAGGCCACTGAGGGAGGGGCCGCAGAGGGAGGGGCCGCTGAGGGAGGGGCCGCTGAGGGAGAGAAAGGCCACTGAGGGAGGGGCCGCAGAGGGAGAGAAAGGCCACTGAGGGAGGGGCCGCAGAGGGAGAGAAAGGCCACTGAGGGAGGGGCCGCTGAGGGAGAGAAAGGCCACTGAGGGAGGGGCCGCAGAGGGAGAGAAAGGCCACTGAGGGAGGGGCCGCAGAGGGAGAGAAAGGCCACTGAGGGAGGGGCCGCAGAGGGAGGGGCCGCTGAGGGAGGGGCCGCAGAGGGAGGGGCCGCTGAGGGAGGGGCCGCTGATGGAGAGAAAGGCCACTGAGGGAGGGGCCGCAGAGGGAGGGGCCGCTGAGGGAGGGGCCGCAGAGGGAGGGGCCGCTGAGGGAGGGGCCGCTGATGGAGAGAAAGGCCACTGAGGGAGGGGCCGCAGAGGGAGAGAAAGGCCACTGAGGGAGGGGCCGCTGAGGGAGAGAAAGGCCACTGAGGGAGGGGCCGCTGAGGGAGAGAAAGGCCACTGAGGGAGGGGCCGCAGAGGGAGGGGCCGCTGAGGGAGGGGCCGCAGAGGGAGGGGCCGCTGAGGGAGGGGCCGCTGATGGAGAGAAAGGCCACTGAGGGAGGGGCCGCAGAGGGAGAGAAAGGCCACTGAGGGAGGGGCCGCAGAGGGAGGGGCCGCTGATGGAGAGACCAGACTTTTATCGGTCACATCCACACTCTCATATCTCATATATTTTACTTTACTTTAGAATCGCTGGTTGTTTGTGTTTTCAGCTGGAACGCTCACTCCGGACACAGATCTCGCTCTGGGAGGAACAACAACACTCTGAGTTTCTGGTCAAAGGATCAAACTTCCTCCAGTTTGTGGAGCAGCAGTGGAACCAGTTGCACGAGCAGCGAGAGCGCGAGAGAGAGGAGAGGGTAAGCTAACAACAACAATATGCTAATGACAGGCTAACAGCAAGCTAACAGCAGGCTAACAACAGGCTAATGACAGGCTAACGACAGGCTAACAACCGGCTAACAGCAGGCTAATGACAGGCAAACAACAAGCTACCAGCAGGCTAACAACACGTTAATAACAGGCTAGCAACAGGCCAATGACAAGCTAACAGCAGGCTAACAACAGGCTAATGATTTGCTAACATGACTGAGATATTAAGGCGTTAAAATCTAAATAACATTAATACAATCACAATATATAACTATACACAATAGACTTTTAACACGTGTCAAGAGCTATGAGTTATAGAGAGGCCTGAGGAGGAAGTCAGAGGGGGAAGATTCTCAGTGTAACACGTTTCCTTGTTTGGTCCAGTTGCTGAGAAAAGCTCGTCAGACTGAGGAGGACATGTTGTACGGTACTGTGCGCACGCCGACCAAGCGCCGCTTCATAGGCTCCGCCCACAGAAGCCCTGCCCTCGGAATCCTTACCCACAGAAGCCCCGCCCTCAGAGGTCCAGCCCTCAGGAGCCAGAGCCCCAAGAGCCTCAGCCAGACCAGGAGGACTCCGGTGAGACCAGGCACTTTCCCTGAGGCCCTGGGCCTATACGAGCTTAGTATCAGTATATGTCTGAGTGTTCTGGGATCTGATTGGACGGTACTGTTCCACAGATCAGCGGATGCAGTCTCTCCACCAATAGCACACTACGATCTGTGAGGGGCGGGGTTAGCCCTAGGCCCCGCCCTTCCATACGCCCCGCCCACCAGGTGAGTCATGTGCTCCGCCACCCAGCTGTCATCAGGAGCTAGTGTCTCTGTAGAGCTGTCATCAGGAGCTAGTGTCTCTGTAGAGCTGTCATCAGGAGCTAGTGTCTCTGTAGAGCTGTCATCAGGAGCTAGTGTCTCTGTAGAGCTGTCGTCAGGAGCTAGTGTCTCTGTAGAGCTGTCATCAGGAGCTAGTGTCTGTAGAGCTGTCATCAGGAGCTAGTGTCTCTGTAGAGCTGTCATCAGGAGCTAGTGTCTCTGTAGAGCTGTCATCAGGAGCTAGTGTCTCTGTAGAGCTGTCATCAGGAGCTAGTGTCTCTGTAGAACTGTCATCAGGAGCTAGTGTCTCTGTAGAGCTGTCATCAGGAGCTAGTGTCTCTGTAGAGCAGTCATCAGGAGCTAGTGTCTGTAGAGCTGTCATCAGGAGCTAGTGTCTCTGTAGAGCTGTCATCAGGAGCTAGTGTCTCTGTAGAGCTGTCATCAGGAGCTAGTGTCTCTGTAGAGCAGTCATCAAGGCAAGGCAAGGCAAGTTTATTTGTATAGCACAATTCATACACAAGGCAATTCAAAGTGCTGAACAAAACAAGAAAGCATTAAAATCATAAATAATCACAGAACATTAAAAAGAAAGATACAAATATAAAATCCCTCAGTTGTAGCACAGCTAAACAGAACTGTCTTTAACCTGGTTTTAAACATTGTCAGAGAGGAGGCCTGTCTCACATCTTCAGGAAGACTGTTCCAGATTTTAGCAGCATGAATCTGAAAGCCTCCCCATGTTTAGTTCTGACTCTGGGCACTAACAGGAGTCCAGTCCCTGTGCTCCTCAGAGTCCCAGCAGGAGTCCAGTCCCTGTGCTCCTCAGAGTCCCAGCAGGAGTCCAGTCCCTGTGCTCCTCAGAGTCCGGGCTGGTTCATATGGGACTAACATGTCACTAATATATTTTGGTGCGAGGCCATGGAGAGACTTGTAACAAGCAGAGCTGTTTTAAAGTCTATTCTATGAGCCACAGGAAGCCAGTGCAGAGACCTGAGGACTGGACTAATGTGGTCGTACTTCCTGGTTCTAGTCAGGACTAATGTGGTCGTACTTCCTGGTTCTAGTCAGGACTAATGTGGTCGTACTTCCTGGTTCTAGTCAGGACTCGAGCTGCTGCATTTTGAATGTACTGCAGCTGTTTTACAGCCTGTTTGGACAGACCTGTGAGCAGGCCATTGCAGTAGTCTAACCTACTGGAGACAAATGCATGGATAAGAATCTCCAGGTCTGCTTTAGACACTATGTTTTTGATCCTGGCAATGTTTTTTAGATGGTAAAAAGCTGCTGATGTTACTGATTTGATGTGGCTATTAAAATGTAAGTCTGAGTCCAGTATTACCCCTAGATTTCTGACCTTGTTTGAAGGTTTTAGGGAGAGAGACTGTAGGTGACAGATGACGCTCTCTATTTGTTTCTGGGGACCAAAGACAATCATTTCAGTTTTGTCTGCGTTTAGCTGAAGGAAGTTGTTTTGCATCCACTCACTGATCTGTTGGATACAGTGAAGGAGTGAGTCCACTGGTCCATGTTCTCCTGCAGTCAGTGAGACATAGATCTGAGTGTCGTCTGCATAGTTATGATAGGAAACTTCGTTTCTGCGTATTAACTGACCTAACGGCAGCATGTAGAGATTGAACAGAAGAGGTCCCAGGATCGACCCCTGTGGTACTCCACAGGTCAGGGCCATATGATCTGAGACACAGTTTCCAATCTCCACAAAGTACTTCCTGTCTTCAAGGTAAGACCTAAACCAACTTAGGGCGGTGCCAGCGACGCCAACCCAGTCCTCTAATCTCTGTAAGAGGATCTCATGGTCGACAGTGTCAAAGGCAGCACTTAGATCTAACAAGATTAAGATTGAGACTTTGCCTGCGTCAGTGTTCAGCCGGATATCGTTTGTAACCTTAACAAGAGCAGTCTCAGTGCTGTGGTGGGGTCTAAAGCCGGACTGAAACATATCAAATGAGTTGTTAATTATAAGAAATCTAGTAAGCTGTAGGTAGACAACTTTTTCAAGGACTTTCCCCATAAATGGCAGATTTGAGATGGGACGATAGTTGTTAAGTACCGTAGCATCCAGACTGCTCTTTTTTAGCAGGGGCCTGATGACTGCAGTTTTCAGGGCCTTTGGGAATATTCCAGAATGAAGGGACATGTTTACTATCTGTGTGAGTGAAGGTAACAGACTGCTCAGAACAGACTTTAGAAATCTAGTGGGTAGTACATCCAAGCTGCATGTGGAGGAGCTCAAACTGGAGATTATTTCTTGGACATTTTTATCATTTACAGGTGCAAAGTAAGTTAGCTCAGAGAGCCTTTCTGGCTGTTGGATTGTTATCTGTGGATTGGAGACAATGGCGTTTTTGATGCCTTGAACCTTGTCATTGAAAAAATGTGCAAACTCATTGCATTTACGTTTGGAAGTTAGCTCTAATGGCATTTGAACAGGGGGGTTTGTTAATCTATTAACTGTTGAAAACAGAACACGCAGATTGTTGCTGCAGCCTTCAATCATTTCAGAAAAATACCTTTCTCTCGTACTACGTAGCACCCGGTTAAACTCGCACAACTTATCTTTGAAGATCTCGTAATCAACCTGGAGGTTGGACTTGCGCCACTTCCGCTCGGCCCTCCGGCACTTTCTCTTTTGTGCCCTGACCGAGTCTGCTTTAGCCCACGGCGCCTTCTGCTTATTTTTCACTATTTTAACCTTCACAGGGGCAACGGTATCCAGAACATTCAAAACACTAGAGGTGACAGAGTTAAACAATTCATCTACAGTAGAATACGATGCATTCTCAAAGTTTATCATTTCCATAAATAGTTCACTCGTATTTTCATTTATGTGTCTTCTTCGTACAGTTGCAGAGTCCACTGGTGGTTTCTTAGTAGGGCTGGGCGATTAATCGATTTTAATCATTAATTCGAGTTTTACGTTTAGGGCGATTTCTTTTTTTTTAAATTCGATTTTTATTTTCTCCAGCGCTAACGCGCTAACCGCGGGTCTATGGTGTTGAGCAGTCATTTTGAAGCTAACCTAATGCTAACAGTCTCCCTCTGGCCTGATGCTCGCTCTCACAGTTGGTGCTGTTGCAATAACACTTCAAACGTTCAAGAATCAGACTTTATTTAATCGCCAAAACACACACACACACGCACGCAGGCTCCGGTCGCTATGTTCGTACGCCATGTTCGTACGCCACATCTTTCACGCTCTCTCACGCTCGTTATTCCAAAGCGCACTCCCGTGTCCGTGGCGCGCACGCACACACTCGTGTCCCACTGAGCCGCTGCACTTTGGGGAAAGACACGTCTCACACATTGCTCTCATTGCTCTGATACAAACAACGTGTTCCCCGCTGTCTGTTAGCTACAGTAGCTGCTACAGTAGCTGTTAGCTACAGTAGCTGCTACAGTAGCTGTTAGCTACAGCATCAGAATGTAAACAGGAAGCTCGCACAATGCGGGAGTCACTGAAGTTAGTATTAGCGCCACCAGCTGGACCGAGCGTTGTACTACAGCACAGTTACTCAGGCACAGTTGAAAGAACAAGCATGAAAACCCGAGGAGGCTTTTGGAAAAGACTGTTACAACATTTCTATTTTGAGTAATCAGTTTTAAAAATGTGATATTTCATGTAAATAATGCATGTGTTTAATAGGATTGATATATTTGCGATGGGCCTTGTTTGTGTGATTTAAGTTATTTTGAAGGTGCATAGTGTCATTGTAAGTGAAGTTATTATAAAACTGTTAAGCTACATTTTCACTGTTTACAATGGCAGAGCCATCTCGTTTACAAGCATGTTTTAAGGCTTAATTCCTGTTACACTTATGCTCCATGGGGATTTAGATTAAACTGCATAAAGGAAAATCTATTTCTTTGTCAGTTGTAGTTTGTTTTTAAATAGAAAAAAATAAATCGATTAAAATCGAAAATCGGATTTGGTGTGAAAAAATCGGAGATTTTTTTTTTTGCCATATCGCCCAGCCCTATTTCTTAGTGAAACACATGTCAAAAAAAACACAGAAATGATCCGAAAGAGCAACATCGACCACGTTTACATTTGAAATATTCACCCCCTTTGTAACTAACAGATCTAGAGTGTGCCCTCTGCTGTGGGTGGGGCCACTTACGTGCTGAGTGAGATCAAAGGATTCAAGAACAGAACTCGGCTCATTTGCATTTCTGTCATCAACATTATCCACATGAATATTAAAATCACCTGTAATAACCAAACTATCAAAATCTGTGCATACAACTGAAAGCAACTCGGTAAAATTATCAATAAAACTGTGACATGACTGCGGTGGCTTGTATAGGACAATGAAGAGTATTGGAGGAGATTGTTTTTGTTGTATTTTAAAAGACACATATTCAAAAGACGAAAACTTCCCAAGAGACATTCTATGGGAGACAAAGTGGTCTCTAAAAATGGCAGCTAAGCCTCCTCCTTTTTTGTTTTCCCGTATTTCAGATTCAAACTTGAAATTTGGTGTGATGCTTCTATTAAAACTGCATTTCCTGAATTTTGGTCAAGCCATGTTTCAGCCATGAACATAAGATCTAGATTATAAGAACAAATAAAATTATTGATTAAAAAAGACTTGTTACAAAGAGATCTGACATTAAGCGTAGCAAGTTTTAAAGTTTCAGTATCAGCGGTTGTGGTCGGCTGATTCTTACACGGAACAAGAATTAGATTTTCCAGATTAGACTGATTAACTCCAGATGTTTTTCTGTAATGTACTCTTTGTGTTATCACTAAGGGAATGGCACAGGTGGCTTCATGACAGGGCCCCAGCCGGGTCTCTCCTCTAACTAGACTGCCAGTGGCTGCGAAGCAGAGACCCTGTGCATCCTAGTGTTTAGAGAAAAGAGGGGCAGGGGAAGGCGGGGGAGGAGGATGGAGAGGTGGGTGGCTTTTGGGTGTTGAATGAGGGGGGCAGGGAGGTGGAGGGGTTTTTGGTGATGGGTTAGGGCCGGGGTGGGCTGAGGCAGAGGTTTTGGGTGTTGAACGAGGGGGAAGTGGGGGTGGAATGGTCATGAGGTTAGGGGAGGGACTGGCTGGGGTGGTTTTTGTAGGTGAATTGGAAACCCTAGGTGGTTTTGGAGGTACATATGGGGAGTGGTTTAGAATGTTGGACAGGACTCTAGATCTAGCTAATATGGGTGTGAGAGGAATAGTCTTCATCGCCGATTTTATTAGCCCTGCAGAGTGTTCAGGTAGGTCTAACAGTGAAGGCGGGGATGAAAAACAAAGGGAGGTGTCCCCATTCTCTCTTGATGGAGTGGACGTGGCAGGGGGGACCCAAGACAGGTCCATGGGAGGTGGCGAGGGAGTCTTTGATGGAGGGGCAGGTGGTTGAGGAAACCCCAGCACAGGCCTGTCTGCTGTAGGCTGGGGTGAGGATGGGGGCTTCAGAGGCGCTGTAGATGAAGAAGGCGTGGCTGCTTTGGAGCAGGCTGGGGATGAGGATGTTGGTGGTGGTCGTGCTGCTGGTGCTGCTGCTGGTGATGATGCAGCTGCTGCTGGTGATGATGCAGCTGCTTCTGATGACAGTGGAGGTGTTGAGATCCTTTGAGGCAGTGATGGTGTTGAAATCCTTCGAGGTGGTGGTGGTGTTGAGATCCTTCGAGGTGGTGGTGGTGTTGAGATCCTTCGAGGTGGTGGAGGTGTTGAGATCCTTCAAGGTGGTGGTGGTGTTGAAATCCTTCGAGGTGGTGGTGGTGTTGAGATCCTTCGAGGTGGTGGAGGTGCAGAGACTTTTAGAGTCGGCTTCCTCCCTTTCGATGGCTGCACGCGCTTTGCAGGCTGAGGTCTCAGGGCAAAAGAAAGGTTATCCATCAACACTTTTACTCCGTAAGTGTTCAGATGTGGCCCTTTCCCTTCAAAAAGCTCATGCCTATTCCAGAACAGATTAAAATTCTCAATGAAGGCAAGTCCTCTGCGTGAACATTCGTTGAGTAGGAAAGCATTTAGCTGATACAGACGACTGAATTTCATTTGCTTCCCGTCCACATTTGGTAGTGGGCCACTGATAACGATTGTTGCGTCCATTTTAGCAAGGTCGTCCAATAAGAGAGAGTAATCCCGTTTCAACTTTTCACTTGTGTTGTCATAGACGTCTACTGCCCCCACGTGGATCAACAATCTTTTTACCCCGCCGGTCTCAGACAGAAGCCTCGGAGCCAACCGCCTTATCTCATCCACTTTGGCAGAGTGTACTGAGTGAAGCTTGAGATTACGCATGTTTACATGTCTTATCGCAGAATCGCCGATAAAGAGCGACTCAGCTGCATTTGACCTTGACTGAGACTGAGACTGGGACTGAGAGACTGCTGCTGATTCATCTTCCAAAAGTGGTGAAAAGCGGTTTCTTGTAATTAAAGATTTTTGCTGTGGCATTATGACACTCTTGTTATCATTAGCTTTGCCTTGTTTGGGCTTGGCACCATATGTGTTCCAACAATTGTCTCTGTTGATTTTGGGAAATGTCCATTTGGTCCATTTCCTTTCACTGGTATTGTTGTGTTCAGCCCCAATTCTGATTCAAGCACAAACATTCAGTCTTGAAGAAGTTTTAGCTCCTGTTTGAGTGAAAAACAGCCGTCGCAAAGTTTTGTTCTTTTTTCCTGTCCTCCCGACATGCTGTAAGTTAGGTAAATTCCACAAGTCTTGTGTTGAAGTTTGTAAAAAGGAGTAATCCGTGTTTTGTGGAATAAAAATGTAAGCAAAAATGATTAAAGGAGATAAAAAAGCAGCAAGCGAGGAGCAGCAAGAGAATGCGACTGCTCTGTCCAGAGCAGGAGCTAGTGTCTCTGTAGAGCTGTCATCAGGAGCTAGTGTCTCTGTAGAGCTGTCATCAGGAGCTAGTGTCTCTGTAGAGCTGTCATCAGGAGCTAGTGTCTCTGTAGAGCTGTCATCAGGAGCTAGTGTCTCTGTAGAGCTGTCATCAGGAGCTAGTGTCTCTGTAGAGTAGTCATCAGGAGCTAGTGTCTCTAGAGCTGTCATCAGGAGCTAGTGTCTCTGTAGAGCTGTCATCAGGAGCTAGTGTAGAGCTGTCATCAGGAGCTAGTGTCTCTGTAGAGCTGTCATCAGGAGCTAGTGTCTGTAGAACTGTCATCAGGCGTTAGTGTCTCTGTAGAGCTGTCATCAGGAGATAGTGTCTCTGTAGAGCAGAGATCAGGAGCTAGTGTCTTTATAGAGCTGTCATCAGGAGCTAGTGTCTCTGTAGAGTAGTCATCAGGAGCTAGTGTCTCTAGAGCTGTCATCAGGAGCTAGTGTCTCTGTAGAGCTGTCATCAGGAGCTAGTGTAGAGCTGTCATCAGGAGCTAGTGTCTCTGTAGAGCTGTCATCAGGAGCTAGTGTCTCTGTAGAGCTGTCATCAGGAGTTAGTGTCTCTGTAGAGCTGTCATCAGGAGCTAGTGTCTCTGTAGAGCTGTCATCAGGAGCTAGTGTCTCTGTAGAGCAGTCATCAGGAGCTAGTGTCTTTATAGAGCTGTCATCAGGAGCTAGTGTCTTTATAGAGCTGTCATCAGGAGCTAGTGTCTCTGTAGAGCTGTCATCAGGAGCTAGTGTCTCTGTAGAGCTGTCATCAGGAGCTAGTGTCTCTGTAGAGCTGTCATCAGGAGCTAGTGTCTCTGTAGAGCTGTCATCAGGAGCTAGTGTCTCTGTAGAGCAGTCATCAGGAGCTAGTGTCTTTATAGAGCTGTCATCAGGAGCCTGTGTCTTTATAGAGCTGTCATCAGGAGCTAGTGTCTCTGTAGAGCTGTCATCTGGAGCTAGTGTCTCTGTAGAGCAGTCATCAGGAGCTAGTGTCTCTGTAGAGCTGTCATCAGGAGCTAGTGTCTTTATAGAGCTGTCATCAGGAGCTAGTGTCTCTGTAGAGCTGTCATCAGGAGCTAGTGTCTCTGTAGAGCTGTCATCAGGAGCTAGTGTCTCTGTAGAGCTGTCATCAGGAGCTAGTGTCTCTGTAGAGCTGTCATCAGGAGCTAGTGTCTCTGTAGAGCAGTCATCAGGAGCTAGTGTCTTTATAGAGCTGTCATCAGGAGCCTGTGTCTTTATAGAGCTGTCATCAGGAGCTAGTGTCTCTGTAGAGCTGTCATCTGGAGCTAGTGTCTCTGTAGAGCAGTCATCAGGAGCTAGTGTCTCTGTAGAGCTGTCATCAGGAGCTAGTGTCTTTATAGAGCTGTCATCAGGAGCTAGTGTCTCTGTAGAGCAGTCATGTGATCTCACATCTTCTCAGTTGGGCCGACCTGTCATGTCTAAACCTGGACTGAACCAAGATCCTCAAGGGACCAAACCTGGACTGGACCAGGACCTGCTGGGCTCTGTGGCCTCATACTCACGGTTCATGGTGAGTTCTTAAATACTCTTTTCTTACTGTAATAATACTTTGCCGACAGTGATTCAGAGTTAAATAATCCCTGTTCTCTCTCTGCCACAGAACGACCTGACCAACAGAGGGCAGCAGCGAGTCCTCAGCTCCTCAGACATTTAACAAGTGTGTCTATGTGCACACGTGTGTCGGCTTCGGGTCTCTGTGTGCGTGTGTGTCTCTGTGTGTCTCTGTGTGTCTGTCTGTCTGTCTCTGTGCATGTTTTGTTAATTTTATGTTTGGCTGAATGCAATGTTAGTTATAACATGATTATGCTTCATATGTTTGTACAGAACACACTACAGTACTCGAGTTTGTTATGCTAATGTTCCTTTATATAAGAATATAATATATTATTTGAAGAAACGGTGTCATGTGTTTTCTTCTTTCTGTAATGGTTCATGATAATCATGTGTTTATCTGTTCTTTATGGCCGTGTTGTCATAGACTGTAAACAGATGGACAGTGATATATCCAGCAGTGCAGGAAGCATGCGCCACAAAAATCAGAAATGCTATTATCACTTGAGTCAGTACCTTTGAGTACCCCTGGGGGGGTGGAGGGTTCGTGGGGCAGAGCCAAGGGGTCTCTTTGGTAACCTGTGCATGCAACAAATACACACCTGTAAGTTAGTAATCTTTATTTAAATAGCGCCTTTCTCAGACCAGTCACAAAGAGCTTTATAATTGTTATTCTGGGCATTAGTCTCTCCCTCCACACAGAGAGCAAGAAACAGAGCAGGACTATGGAGCCAGAGTGTCCATGCCCCTCGCATCTCTCCCCGAAACGCAACTAAAACTTGATTAATTAAAGCTGGGGTACCTACATTTTCCTTTGCATTGATGATGCATGTTGGTTTTTGCCCAAAAATAAAATGTTGAGAACGAATGAAACAGAACAAACCACAACAGTCTTGTTTTAGATTTTTTGCATAAGAAACCTGTGAGTTATCATTTGACTTTTTGGGCTGAGAGTGGGTTATTTGAGCCGATCTAAACTTTAGCATAAAAAAAGCAATTTAAAATCTCAATTAAGAACCACGCGACAAATGGGCTGAGAACCAAACACCATCTCCTGGTCTCATCTGAGGACCTCACTGAAACAGTTATGTGCCCCGCTGGTTATATATCTGTAAATGTGACGTGTTATCTGAGGATATATAAAAGATGTAGTTATTTAAATGTAATTTCAGAATTTCCCCTTTTAAAAAAAACATTTCCAAACCACGTGACTGTCATCTGAGCGTCACGTGATGACTGTGTCAGCTGATCACGTCAAAGCAGAGCCTGACCAGGACTGAACCAGGACAGAACCAGGACTGATCCAGGACCGAACTAGGACAATAGACCCAGACCCAGGACCATGCCGTTCCCGGAGCTGTATTTCAACGCGGATAACGGGTACCTGGAGGGGCTCGTGCGCGGGTTTAAGGCCGGGATCCTGAGCCAAGCGGACTACCTGAACCTGGTCCAGTGCGAGACTCTGGAGGGTCCGTAAACCTGCTTATATATACACATGTTCGTACATATATAGATATAATATATTATTTATATACATATATATATACAACACACAGACACGGCTGTGGACTGCTTCGATTAATTAATTTAACAAAACACATTAAACCACTGACAGCTTTGCAGCGTTCATGTCTTTTCATTGTTCCCATACAAACATACAATACATATGTAATTAATGTGTTTGTGTTAACATAGTGTCCATGCATGTCCAGGGTTAGTGTGTCCTCTCTTTAACACAGCTCTGTGTCCACTTCATAGCTAACGAAGCTAACGATGCTAACGCTGAAGATGCTAACGGTCAAACCATTACCAGCCATGGCGCTGCCACTGAACCGCATTGTGTACAATAAAGGGTTGATTAACAAATACACCACGACATGTGCCAGAAGCACAACATGTGTTATTAGTATGATGTAGTGTTCAGCTCTGCGGAAATGCTAACCTAGAGCTAACATGCTAACCTGGAGCTAGCATGCTAACATGCTAACCTGGAGCTAACATGCTAACCTGGAGCTAACATGCTAACCTGGAGCTAACATGCTAACCTGGAGCTAACATGCTAACCTGGAGCTAACATGCTAACCTGGAGCTAACATGCTAACCTGGAGCTAACATGCTAACCTGGAGCTAACATGCTAACCTGGAGCTAACATGCTAACATGCTAACCTGGAGCTAACATGCTAACCTGTCTCCGTGGTGACGTCTTGAGGAACATGTCGTGGACTCTGGCTGTATGATTATGATTATGATAGAATATAAACATCATGTTGGCACCAGCTTGAATTTAGGGGATGATGTAAAAATCCCTTTAGATATATAATTGTCTTCATTTTATAGTTCTATATTTATATATTAGTTTTTCTATTGAACACTTGTTTTTCTGTTATACTTTGTACTAGCTGTTACATGTATTTAATTGTCTTTCATTCAACTCCTAAACTCACGAAAGAAACGTTGTCCAGAATGTTTGAAAGAGAACACATGTTCCTGGAGTTGTTTTGCCTTATTTCAGGTTAGTTTGGGATCCACTTATAATGTGAATAAATTAGTCAAAGTGCTCCAGACTTCTGTGTTTTAGATAGATCAGGAACAGACTCCTCTTGTCTATCCGAGCTGCAGCTTCCTTAAATGTTTTGAAATCTTTCTTAAACATCTTATTTTACTCTGGCCTTTGGCAACTAAGAAGCGTTGCTGTGTTGTGATATTTGTTGATCTGTTTTTACTATAGCCTTTTTGATGTATTATATATTTTTTACTGTGCAGCACTTTGGGCAGAGTTTGTTGTTGTAAATGTGCTATAGAAATACATTTGACATTGACAGTTTCGTAAGGGTTAAATGTGATTAATGTGAGAAACAAAACAGGAACTAAGGACTGTGTGTGTGTCTGTGTTTCTGTCTCTCTCTGTGTGTGTGTGTCTCTGCGTGTATGTGCGTGTGTGTATGTGTGTGTCTCTGTCTCTCTGTGTGTGTGTGTGTGTGTGTCTCTGTCTCTCTGTGTGTGTGTTGCAGATCTGAAGCTCCACCTCCAGAGCACAGACTATGGCAGCTTCTTGTCTAACGAAGCGTCTCCGTTGGTGGTGTCTGTGATCGATGATAAACTGAAGGAGAAGATGGTGGTGGAGTTCAGGCACATGAGGAACCAGTCCTACGAGCCCCTGGCCTCCTTCATGGACTTCATCACGTAAGAATCTCCACCCCCAGACCTCTACCCAGGCCAGCTACCTGCTCAGGACTAGTGTTAGTCCTGGTCCAAGTCTAGTGTTATTTCAAGTCTGATGTTGATCCAGGTCTGGTGTTGGTCCTGATCCAGTGTCTGGTGTTAGTCCTGGTGCAGGTTTAGTGCTTTTCCTGGGTCTGGTCTTGTTATTCTAGGTGATGTTAGTCGTGGTCCAGGTCTTATGCTGTCCTGGCCCAGGTCTGGTTTGTGTCAAGTCTGGTCCTGGTCTCACGTCTGGTCTCACGTCTGGTCTCACCTCACCTCTGGTCTCGCCTCTGGTCTCGCCTCTGGTCTCGCCTCTGGTCTCGCCTCTGGTCTCACCTCTGGTCTCACCTCTGGTCTCTCTCTCTGGTCTCTCTCTCTCTGGTCTCACCTCTGGTCTCTCTCTCTGGTCTCAGCTCTGGTCTCTCTCTGGTCTCATCTCTGGTCTCTCTCCCTCTGGTCTCTCTCTCTCTGGTCTCACCTCTGGTCTCTCTCTCTGGTCTCACCTCTGGTCTCTCTCTCTGGTCTCACCTCTGGTCCCCTCTCAGTTACAGCTACATGATCGATAATGTGATCTTGCTCATCACCGGGACTCTCCACCAGAGGGCGATCTCGGAGCTTGTTCCCAAATGCCACCCTCTGGGCAGCTTCGAGCAGATGGAGGCCGTCAACATCGCCCAGACACCCGCCGAGCTCTACAACGCCATCCTGGTGGACACGCCGCTGGGTACGAGACCCAGACCCAGACCCAGACCCGTATCTCAAGGCCCGTATCTCAAGGCCCGTATCCAAGGCCCGTATCCCAAGGCCCGTATCCCAAGGCCCGTATCCCAAGGCCCGTATCCCAAGGCCCGTATCCCAAGGCCCGTATCCCAAGGCCCGTATCCCAAGGCCCGTATCCCAAGGCCCGTATCCCAAGGCCCGTATCCCAAGGCCCGTATCCCAAGGCCCGTATCCCAAGGCCCGTATCCCAAGGCCCGTATCCCAAGGCCCGTATCCCAAGGCCCGTATCCCAAGGCCCGTATCCCAAGGCCCGTATCCCAAGGCCCGTATCCCAAGGCCCGTATCCCAAGGCCCGTATCCCAAGGCCCGTATCCCAAGGCCCGTATCCCAAGGCCCGTATCCCAAGGCCCGTATCCCAAGGCCCGTATCCCAAGGCCCGTATCCCCAGGCCCGTATCCCAGGCCCGTATCCCAAGGCCCGTATCCCAAGGCCCGTATCCCAAGGCCCGTATCCCAAGGCCCGTATCCCAAGGCCCGTATCCCAAGGCCCGTATCCCAAGGCCCGTATCCCAAGGCCCGTATCCCAAGGCCCGTATCCCAAGGCCCGTATCCCAAGGCCCGTATCCCAAGGCCCGTATCCCAAGGCCCGTATCCCAAGGCCCGTATCCCAAGGCCCGTATCCCAAGGCCCGTATCCCAAGGCCCGTATCCCAAGGCCCGTATCCCAAGGCCTAGACTCAAGACCGGGACTAAAACCCTGACCAAGAGAAGCTGTTTTACTGGATATAGGTTTCAACTGAATAAAAGCCAATAGAAGTTTATAAATCCTGTGTGTTCTGTTTTTGCAGCTGCCTTTTTCCAGGACTGTATCTCAGAACAAGATCTGGACGAGATGAACATCGAGATCATCCGGAACACGCTGTACAAGGTGCGAGACTCGTCCTGCTTTAGACCACGTTATCTTTGGAAAGAGACTTGTGTGAGGTGAAAACTGAATGATTGAACATGGGGCAGTAGTTTATGGAGCCTCCTTTTGTCCTCTCGGGTCCGACTCAACTGGATTTGTACATCTTGAGACTGAAAGTTTTGGCCATTCCTCTTTACAGAACAGCTGTGCAGTTCTAACACACAGTGAATATGCCCGCCCTAAACTAATGCCTTACACTGTCCAGTCCAATCCACTTTATTCGTATTGCACATTTTATGAAACAACTGCCGCACAAAGGTAAAAGTTACACATTTAAATACATAGTGTGCCTCACAGCAAGAAGGTCCTGGTTTGATTCCGCCCCCAGACCTTTCACTGTGGAGTTTGCATGTTCTCCCTGTATCTGCGTAGGTTTCCTCCGGGTGCTCCGGGTTCCTCCTACCACTAAAAACGTGTGCAATAAGTCAACAATTGTAAAGCGCTATATGACTCTGGTCTGTGAAAGGCGCTATATAAATAAACATTACTTACTTACTCTTTCTGACACATGTTTGCTAATGTTCACTTTGTAGTTTTTTCGTTCTGTCTCTTACTCTTGTTTGCGGCGGTAATGTGAAGTTTGTTTACCTCCTGCATGACCTCTGACCTGTGTTTCAGGCGTACCTCGAGTCTTTCTACAAGTTCTGTTCAAATCTGGGAGGAACCACAGCGGACACAATGTGCCCCATTCTGGAGGTGAGACTTTCTCTGCTCTCTTGCTGGTCTCTCTCTTTCTCTGCTCTCTTGCTGGCCACTTTCTCTGCTCTCTTGCTGGTCTCTCTCTGCTCTCTTGCTGGTCTCTTTCTCTGCTCTCTTGCTGGTCTCTTTCTCTGCTCTCTTGCTGGTCTCTCTCTGCTCTCTTGCTGGTCTCTTTCTCTGCTCTCTTGCTGGTCTCTTTCTCTGCTCTCTTGCTGGTCTCTCTCTGCTCTCTTGCTGGTCTCTTTCTCTGCTCTCTTGCTGGTCTCTCTCTTTCTCTGCTCTCTTGCTGGTCACTTTCTCTGCTCTCTTGCTTTTCTCTCTCTGATCTCTGCTTTCTGCTCTGTGGTCCTGGTCCTGGTCCTGGTCCTGGTCCTGTCTGAGTGTGTGTGTGTTCAGTTTGAAGCAGACCGCAGAGCCTTCATCATCACCATCAACTCCTTTGGGACGGAGCTGTCGAAGGAGGATCGAGCCAAACTGTTCCCTCACTGTGGGAAGCTGTTTCCTGAGGGACTGTCGCAGCTGGCCAGAGCCGACGACTACGAGCAAGTGAAGGCCGTGGCCGACTACTACCCTGTAAGTACTACTACTGCCACTACTACTACTGCTGTACTACAGTACTCTGATGTATTATGTGTTGCAGGAGTACAAGCTGCTGTTTGAAGGCGCAGGAAGTAACCCTGGAGACAAGACCCTGGAGGACCGCTTCTTTGAACACGAGGTACTACTGCTACTACTACTACTACTGCTACTTCTACTGCTATTGCTACTGCTATTGCTACTGCTACTACTACTCCTACTGCTACAGTACTTCTACTACTACTACTTCGACTACTCCTACTACTGCAGTAGTACTTTTACTACTACAGTATATAGTCAGTCTATATATGATTGACAAGTTTCCAGATAGTCTCTGGCGGCACCAGTTGTGAGGCAAAGTCTAAGCCCCCTCGTCTCTGTTGATGGTCCTTGTGCCCCATTTCCACTCTAAGGTGGTCCTCTGATGTGGTCCTCTGATGTGGTCTCTGAGGTGGTCTCTCAGGTGGCCTCTGAGGCGGTCTCTGAGGTGGTCTCTCAGGCGGTCTCTCAGGCGGTCTCTCAGGCGGTCTCTCAGGCGGTCTCTGAGGCGGTCTCTGAGGCGGTCTCTGAGGTGGTCTCTGAGGTGGTCTCTGAGGTGGTCTCTGAGGTGGTCTCTGAGGCGGTCTCTGAGGTGGTCTCTGAGGCGGTCTCTGAGGCGGTCTCTGAGGCGGTCTCTGAGGCGGTCTCTGAGGCGGTCTCTGAGGTGGTCTCTGAGGCGGTCTCTAAGGCGGTCTCTGAGGTGGTCTCTCTGTCGCAGGTGAAGCTGAACAAGTTGGCGTTCCTGAACCAGTTCCACTTCTCCGTCTTTTACTCGTACGTGAAGCTGAAGGAGCAGGAGTGTCGCAACATCGTGTGGATCGCAGAGTGTATTGCTCAACGGCACCGCGCCAAGATCGACAACTACATCCCCATATTCTAAACACACACATGTACTGATGCACACACAGACACACACAGTTCAGTCTTTGTTTGTTTAAAGTAAAAATGTAAAATTCCTTTTTGTCACATTCCGGTTGTGTGATTTCCCAGAATGCTCTGTGGCGCCTCCACAGACCGCTGCTGGTATTACATCCTGTTCAAAAGTGAGATGAAATATTTATTATATTTAAATGTGTCGTGTTTATGAAGATGTGAAATTATGTAAAAGACGAATAAATGTGATTATGCGACTTTTTTTTATTATTACAATTAGAAGAAACACACATATAAATATAAATATAAATATCCTGCACATTGGGGCCTCCTCCAGGAGATGACACACAACCTCAGGGGTCGGGATAGAACCCCTGACCCTACAGCTCTCTGGAGCAGAGCACATTGAGGCGCAGGCTGCAGTCACAGGGTTCTATGGCTCCTGATTGGCTGTTCACGAGAGCTCC
This sequence comes from Knipowitschia caucasica, assembly GCA_964034765.1. Lineage (NCBI taxonomy): Eukaryota > Metazoa > Chordata > Actinopteri > Gobiiformes > Gobiidae > Knipowitschia > Knipowitschia caucasica. Next base: position 4,455,472 of record OZ035826.1, read on the forward strand.
ACAGTGAAGATCAGACTGAGGACACTCAGACTGAGAGACAGCGCCACCATGTGACCAGAACCAGGAACCACCCAGGTACCGCTGCCCCACCCAGACCTGAGGACACAAGGACAAGGGTTAGACACTAGTGTATTCAAACTGACGCAATAAATTAATTATATGATGGTGAATTATCACTTATTTTATGTAAATCCCCATCTGTCAAAAGAAGGATTTAAATCTGATTCTATCCATAGAAGCCAGTGGTCATTTTAATGAGCTTTAAGTTTTCCCTTCACTCCCTGTCCCCTCCCTCTCCATGTAGGGAAACTGAAACTAAAGCACAGATGCCTTTGTTTTGAATAATCCCTGAACGACTGAGAGCATACACAAATGTAACCGTAAGACAACATTTTAATTGCTCTGTTTACAGCCTTCCCTCCTCTGCTCTGCTCTTATTGGCTGTAGAGTAGGTGGAAACAGGACTTAAGGGAACCTTTGTTGGCCTGTGGCACTCGGGCCTCAATAGGAGAGAGTTGCACCTTGGTCGTGGTGCTGAACTGCAGGACATTCTTGATCTTGTCCATGTGCTGTAGATGATATTCTTGCTGGAGGAGCCTGAAGGAGCCCGGGAGAGGGAGGCTGTCACACACCTCCACCGCCTCCTCCCATCTGAAGAGGTCCAGCACCAACACCACGTCATGAGAGGAGCAGAGGAACGGGAGGAACTCTGAGCAGCTCTGAGCGGACATGAATCTGGACAGAGACGAGGTGGAGGCACAAGAGCCAGAGGAGGCGTCAGGAGGAGCGCTGAGGTCTGTAACGAGACCAGAAGGAGCTCAGAGAGATGCACTTAGACAGAGACCAGGTGAAGATAGAGGGTTATCAAATGTTATTTATTAAGTGGCCACTAGGGGCAGACCTCGAGTGTTTGGATTGACCCGAGCAGGTGAATAAAGAGAACTACCCAAACACCACAACACAGGAGCCACTTTATAATCTGAGGTATTCACCAAACCAACATCACAGGAAGTACCACAGTTATGACGAGTGACAGGAACAGGCTCCGCCCCCTCACCTGGACTCCACTTCCTGTAGTCGGCCTCTGAGCCGTCGCTCCAGCGCCAGGACCCTCCTGAAACACAGATCAGGAGGTTAGGTGGTCAGATGGTCAGATGATGGGAGACCTCTGGGAACACAGGTGCCACAGTGGGGCGGCTGCGGCTCTAAAGTGCCTAACCGTCATTGTGTCCTTAGGCAAGACACTTCCCCCACATTAGAATGAGTCTGGTGTGCGTGTGAATGGTTGGTGGTGGTGGGAGGGGCTGATGGCGGTGCGCCCCAGGGCAGCTGTAACTACAGTAGTAGTTTATCACCATGTGTATTAAGTGAAAGAATGATGAGTGACACCTGTTTTAACATTTTCCTCAACTTCACCTCTGACCTCCGGTGGATTCTTCATGTTTTTGGCTCTCATGACACAGGAGGCAGAAAAACGCTCAAATGGCCCATGTTCTGGACTCCAGCTTTACTCCCAAACTCACCATCCCCGTGAAGACCGATCCAGACTGGCAAGTCTTGGGGTTTGTAGAAGGGGGATCCTGGCCACTGTGGGCTCGACTTTGAGGGGAACGTGCTGATACGAAGACCGGCGTTCTCACAGAAGTCCTCAGCGTCAGAGCGGGTCTTTGTCTGCGCAACAAAGACCGGCGGGAGGACGGGTCCCGAGCAGTAGAAGAAGTGCATCTCAGAGCAATGCGCCCGGAACGTTCTGCAACAACATTTACTTTTAGCATCTCCAGAGTTTCCTCTATACAGTCTTCCTTTTAAACACTGGGGCGATGTGGTCTAAATACTGGGGCGATGTGGTCTAAACACTGGGGCGATGTGGTCTAAATACTGGGGCGATGTGGTCTAAACACTGGGGCGATGTGGTCTAAACACTGGGGCGATGTGGTCTAAACACTGGGGTTCTGGTCTAAACACTGGGGTGATGTGCTCTCTTTCAGTCCTGCAGAATCAGTGGTATGTAAAACAAACAAATAAACGTACAGTTTTTTGGTTATTCTTCACATCTCGGCCTTCAGCTTCCACTACAATTGTATATTTCATCCATCCATCCATCCATCCTCTACCCTTTAATCCATTTCTGGGTCAGGGGGGTGGCAGTCAGAGATGCCACCCAAGTCTCATAGCACCAGCCCCTCACTGACCCTCTGCAGGTGGTGAGTCCACAGGAGGAAATGTTGTATATTTCACAACATTCAAAAACAAAAATGTAGAAAGAAAGTGGGAGGGGCTGTCTGTGCGGGGGTCAGAGGACTGAGGGGGGAGCAATGGTGTTTTGCATATTTGAAGATATACAAGTAAATAGTATGTATTAAGCCTAGCGTACATCGACAGAGAAACTGGGGACAACTAGTTGCAAGGCGGCTTTTGGCAACTGAGAGGAGATGATGGAGATGATCAGTTGCCGAAATCGGTCGATGTGCGCGCTCTTACAACTGGAGATGATCAGTCGGTCTCCAGTTCCAGTCAGTTGCCCGTGTTCTACTTTTCGGCAACTAGTTGTCCTCAGTTGCCCCGATGTGCGCGCTCCATGCGCCGCTCCAACAACGTGTGTGTATTGCGTGTATAGCGCGCCCGCAACAGTTTATGTCAGAAAACACACTGTAGGTGACGGCCAGTTGCTGTCGATGTACGCGCTGTTATTCAAGAGACTGGCCTGCGACTCAGAGTTGCCCGTTTTCGCCAGATTGTCGATGTGTGCGGGGCAGCAACTCAGAGGCGACGGATATAATCAGTTGCCAGTCCGATGTACGCTAAGCTTTAGGGCTGGGCGATATGGCAAAACAGTAACATCTCGATTTTATTTCCTGCTCTGGACGATTTAGATTTTAAATCGATTTTCATTCAAGTTTACCCTTTAAAATACTTTTCAATCTTTCCGCTCAATATTCAAGTTTCAAAACCATTTTTATTTTGTTTCCCCCAATACGTATTATAAAAGTTTTGAACAGACTGTGCTCATATTGCAAGTATAATTTATGTACTGCTGGAACTCTCACATTATCCTTCATTCGATTTCACGATTTTCACATTTTTCACTAATTTGATTTTTTTCAAAAGCCGATTAATTGCCTGAATTCGATTTATTGCCCAGCCCTTGTATGTATAAATGGCACATAAAACAACTCTGTGTAAATGGCAAGAGCAAACTACTGTATGAGGGACAGATGCATGTTATAGATGACATACTTGTCGGTCTGGTATTGGGCGAGGACACATTTGCTGCTTCCATTGCTCTGTGGTTGGTCAGGGGCGAGTTCAACGGGCACCCATTGGGCATCTGTGTGGTCATTGCCTTCGTATTCCCAGTGACAGTGGTCGCCGTGGTATATAACTCCGAGCCACGAGTAATACCTGCTCAGGTCCAATGGCAGCAGCTCGGACCATGATGAGACTGTGAGAAGGTCCCCGTTGTAGACACTGCAGAGAGACACGCCCACATATCAGAGACCACGCCCACATCAGAGAAAAAGAAGACACACAATACAATACAATTTACGATACGATAAGATGTATTCTTGTATAGCCCTAAATCACAACAGCAGTCATTTCTGAGGACGTAACCAACCGTTTAAATCACCAACACAAATCAGAGAAACAACAGTTAAAGATGCAATCAAGAGATTTTTCCAGACGAATTTTTTAAATATTGTGGGAAAACGTCCTACCCTAAAAGTAAAACCCTGAAAGTATCAAGTAATCATGTGTTTTCAAATAGTAATGTAATGTACCAGATGCCTATAGTTTCCAAAAATTAATAAAAAATATTTTGGAGTGGACCGATAAAAATAAACCAATGGGATGCAGTTACCCCCTTCACCCTCTTCCTGTTTCTCGCGAGTGTGCTCACCTGTTATCGGATTTTCTAAAACCTAAAATGGCTGAACAGAAAATGCCAATTTCACGTTTGTCGCCCACTCTCACTGCTGTAACAAAGAAAAGAAAATGCTGGATGTTTGGTTTGGTGGAGAGGGGGGAGTGGTTTGGTGGAGAGGCGAGGGAAGGGGAGGGGGGAGTGATTTGTTGGAGAGGGAGGGGAGGGGGGAGTGATTTGGTGAGAGGGAGGGGAGGGGGGGAGTGGTTTGGAGAGAGGGAGGGGAGGGGAGGGGGGGAGTGGTTTGGTGAGAGGGAGGGGAGGGGTGGAGTGGTTTGGTGGAGAGGTGAGGGAAGGGGAGGGGGGAGTGGTTTGTTGGAGAGGGAGGGGAGGGGAGGGGAGGGGGGAGTGGTTTGGTGAAGAGGGGAGGGTAGGGGGGAAGTGGTTTCGAGTTGGTGCTACGGCTAAGCTAACAAAATCGCTTAGTGCACCTTTAAGACACAAAAACTATGGAACACATATGTATGTATTGGTCCATAGGGAGACCAAAGTCCATGAATGTTGATAAATGTCATACATTTTAAAGTGTCCTGACACAGACTGTCCAACAGACAAAACTCTAAAACCCAGTGCGAAAAAAGTGAGAAACCTCAGATCCACTTTGAGAGAGGGATCCGCTTCACACGGACGGACGGGCTGTAGATCCAGGGCCTAAGCTGCAAAACGAGGACCAGGGCCACGCAGCGGCCGCAGAACGTGGACAGGTCCGGTGCAGGACTGAAGCAACTCCCAGGCGGGTCGAATAGGGTGAATAGCAATGAACAGACTACAGTCAAAATCCTAATAATGCAGACAGATAAAGTAGGAAGGAGGAGAGTAAGTTACCATACTTCCTGGTCACAGCTTAAGACACACTATAGACCTGATCACTCATAGCAGAGGACACACTGTAGAACCTGGTCACAACAAAGGACGTACTATAGACCTGGTCACAACAGAGGACACACTATAGAGCTGGTCACAACAGAGGACACACTGTAGACATGGTCACAACAGAGGACACACTATACCCCTGGTCACAACAGAGGACACACTGTAGACCTGGTCACAACAGAGGATACACTATAGACCTGGTCACAACAGAGGACACATTGTAGACCTTGTCACAACAGAGGATGTACTATAGACCTGGTCACAACAGAGGACACACTGTAGACCTGGTCACAACAGAGGACACACTGTAGACCTGGTCACAACAGAGGACACACTGTAGACCTGGTCACAACAGAGGACACACTGTAGACCTGGTCACAACAGAGGACACACTGTAGACCTGGTCACAACAGAGGACACACTGTAGACCTGGTCACAACAGAGGACACACTGTAGACCTGGTCACAACAGAGGACACACTGTAGACCTGGTCACAACAGAGGTCACACTATAAACCTGGTCACAAAAAAAGGACACACTATAGACCTGGTCACAACAGAGGACACACTGTAGACCTGGTCACAACAGAGGACACACTATAAACCTGGTCACCAAAAAAGGACACACTATAGATCTGGTCACAACAGAGGACACACTGTAGACCTGGTCACAACAGAGGACACACTATAGAGCTGGTCACAACAGAGGACACACTGTAGACATGGTCACAACAGAGGACACACTATACCCCTGGTCAAAACAGAGGACACACTGTAGACCTGGTCACAACAGAGGACACACTATAGACCTGGTCACAACAGAGGACACATTGTAGACCTTGTCACAACAGAGGATGTACTATAGACCTGGTCACAACAGAGGACACACTGTAGACCTGGTCACAACAGAGGACACACTGTAGACCTGGTCACAACAGAGGACACACTGTAGACCTGGTCACAACAGAGGACACACTGTAGACATGGTCACAACAGAGGACACACTGTAGACATGGTCACAACAGAGGACACACTGTAGACCTGGTCACAACAGAGGACACACTGTAGACCTGGTCACAACAGAGGACACACTATAGACCCGGTCACAACAGAGGACACACTGTAGACCCGGTCACAACAGAGGACACACTGTAGACCTGGTCACAACAGAGGACACACTGTAGACCTGGTCACAACAGAGGACACACTGTAGACCTGGTCACAACAGAGGACACACTCTAGACCTGGTCACATCAGAGGACACACTGTAAACCTGGTCACAACAGAGGACACACTGTAGACCTGGTCACAACAGAGGACACACTATGGACCTGGTCACAGCAGACCTGTCCCGAGTCAGTCCCTTGCATTACCCCTCACCTCCTGCAGGTGTCCCGGGCCTGGCTCCAGGTGTGGGGAGTGGAGATGTACCACACTGGTCTCCTGAGGATCAGAGCTTCGACACCAGATCCAAACCAGGTCCAAACCAGGCCTGAGTTCCAGAGGAAGAGAAGGATCATCTCCAAACCTTATGAACACAAGTAACTGTGAGCACTTATCCAGAGTTGAGATAATGCTCCATGATAAGATAAGATAAGATGAGATATACTTTATTGATATCACAAAGTAGAAATGGATGTTTTCACCTCTCCTTAATCAGTCACTTACAGGTCAGGTCTGTGCAGAGGCGAGTCTCTTTCAGGTCAGGTCTGTGCAGAGGCGAGTCTCTTACAGGTCAGGTCTGTGCAGAGGCGAGTCTCTTACAGGTCAGGTCTGTGCAGAGGCGAGTCTCTTACAGGTCAGGTCTGTGCAGAGGCGAGTCTCTTACAGGTCAGGTCTGTGCAGAGGCGAGTCTCTTACAGGTCAGGTCTGTGCAGAGGCGAGTCTCTTACAGGTCAGGTCTGTGCAGAGGCGAGTCTCTTACAGGTCAGGTCTGTGCAGAGGCGAGTCTCTTACAGGTCAAGTCTGTGCAGAGGCGAGTCTGTGTCTGGCTCCTGTCGCTGCGGCTCTTATAGAAATAGATATACAAAAACTCATTTGACTAAGAAATAATCATTTACATTTGAACCAGGTCTGGAACAGGTCTGAATCAAGTCTGGCTCAGGTCCAGACCAAGTCTTGACCAAGTCTAGACCAGACCCAAAGTTTGTATGTAATTTTAAAGCATAACATAATATCGTTTCAAGATCAAGAGATCCTTTGTTCCTTCGGCTGTCAGACTGTACAACAAACCTGGATGAGTCTTCTGCAACTGGACACCTGCTTTTATCCTGCAGGGATCAATAAAGTGTCTATCTATAAAACTGTGTGCGTGGGTGTTTGTGTGTGTGTGTGTCTGTGTGTGTGTTTGTGTGTGTGCGTGTGTGTGTGTGTCTGTGTGTGTGTGTGTGTCTGTGCGTGCGTGTGTGTATGTGTGTGTGGTGTGTGTGTGTGTAACAGCTGAACAGACAGTGCTTCTATTTTTAACGTGACAAAATGTGACTCATTCACAATGAACTCAGCTGCAGGAATAGAAACTGTTCTTCATCTGGAGGATCACACAGATACATACACAAAGACACACACAGATACACACACACAGACACACAAAGACATACAGACACACACACACACAAAGACATACAGACACACAAAGACACACACAGATCTATTTATACAAAAGCATTGGGTAATTCTCTTTCCGGGTACACCCACAGACATGGGTTTGTTACACAATTCTATTGTTGTGGTCTGAAAGTTACAGACCCCAGCTTTAAAGTTACAGACCCCAGCTTTAAAAGAAGATATTACACTAGTCTTCAATAGGTTTCACTTTGAAGTCTGGCTAAAGGACATTTTATAGTGTAGCGGGAAGTTGTCTTAGGGTTTAAAGTACTGGACTAAGAGTAGTTGGTTAAAAGTACTGGAGTAAAAGTACTGAAGTAAATGTACTGGAGGAAAAGTAATTTAGTAAAAGTACTTGAGTGATGTCAGGATATGGAAATAATTTACTGGTGTAAATGTGGATTGTGGAGTTTGCATGTTCTTCCCACGTCTACATAGGTTGTCTCCAGGCGCTCCGTAGGGAACACTGGGACCCCTCAGAACCAGGACCCATTTGAACCAGACCCATCCGAACCTGGACCCATCAGGTTTGGCAGAGCATTGGTGAAGACTCAGACTGAACAGTAGAACTCTGTCTCAAACCAATGGAAATCTGAAATATGTAAATGTGGAACTGAAATAACAGTTGAAAGGCTAATGCTAACTCCAGCAGTAAACACAGTGTTGCTACGGTAACATTTCTCTGGTGGAGTACCAAAGTGAATCAGAACCAGTCCAACACCTGTCAGGAACCAGTCCAAAACCAGTTCAGAACCTGTAAGAGGCCAGTCCAGAACCATAGTCCTGGACCAGCCCGCCACACACGCGCATGCAGAGAGAGAGAGACACACACACACACACACACACACACACACACACACTGGAAAGGGGGATGTGGTGTATTCTGTTTGTATAAGAGACTTTGTTTGTGGGGGAAATACATACGATGATCCCACGGCTCCTGACGGCTCCTGGGGGCCCCTGAAGGCAGCACTGCTATGTCCCACCCGCCTGAGGACCCCTGAAGGCAGCATCACTCTGTCTTTGTCCCATCTCAAACATCTGTCATGATGGATCAGCAACAGCCAATCACAGAGCTGCTTCTGGGCTTAAATCTGGAGCATGGGATCACAACCAGGGTCTGAACCAGGACTGGACCAGGACTGGACAGGTCTGAACCAGGACTCTGCTGCTCAGGTGAGAACAATGGCTTTTACTTTGATAAGTAGTAGTAGTAGGAGTAGTAGTACTAGTAGTAGTAGTGGTAGTAGTAGTAGTAGTAGTGGTGGTAGTGTTGGAGCACTTGGAGTTGCTTTGAGTATGAACTGTGCTGTAATAAACTTGCCTTGTAGTTATACTTGTAGTAGTAGTAGTAATAGTAGTCGTAGTTGTAAAAGTACTAGTAATATTGGGTTTTATACAATGTTTTTTGGACGCTCAAAGACCCTTCACAGCACAGTGGTGATAAACTACTACTGTAGCCACAGCTGCCCTGGGGCACACTGGCACTTTACAGCCACCCCGCTTTGGCACCTAGTGTTGCTAGAGGTCTCCCATTAAGGTACTGACCAGGCCCTGCCCTGCTTAGTTCAGAAGTCTGAAGGGATCTGGCTTTCACCTGCATAACAGTAAACACCCTGTGGAGAACAGGGAAGCCCCGTTTCCACCAGCCTTACTTGGTTCTACACTACCCTACCCAACCCTAACCTACCCTGCCCGACCCTACTTTACCCTACCCTACCCTACTCTACCTTACCCTACCCTACCCTACCCTATTCTACCCTACTCTACCATACTCTACCTTACCCTACCTTAACCTACCTTACTCTACCCTACTCTACCCTGCTCTACTTTACCCTACAAATAATTTAGAAATGAACAAATCAAATCCTAATATTTCAGATTGTATTTTTCATTGTCATTATTTATCAAAGTAAATGCACTTTGTCACAAGTAACAAATATGTGATGATAAATTATAACTGTACCCAACGGAGTAGCTCTCTGTCTTTATCGTCCCTGGACAGTAGCTCTCTGTCTTTATCGTCCCTGGACAGTAGCTCTCTGTCTTTATTGTCCTGGGACAGTAGCTCTCTGCCTTTATCATTCTGGGACAGTAGCTCTCTGCCTTTATCATTCTGGGACAGTAGCTCTCTGCCTTTATCGTCCCGGGACAGTAGCTCTCTATCTTTATCGTCCCTGGACAGTAGCTCTCTGCCTTTATCATTCTGGGACAGTAGCTTTCTGCCTTTATCATCCCAGGACAGTAGCTCTCTGCCTTTATCGTCCCGGGACAGTAGCTCTCTGTCTTTATCGTCCTGGGACAGTAGCTCTCTGTCTTTATCATACCAGGACAGTAGCTCTCTGCCTTTATCGTCCCGGGACAGTAGCTCTCTGTCTTTATCGTCCTGGGACAGTAGCTCTCTGCCTTTATTGTCACGGGACAGTAGCTCTCTGCCTTTATTGTCTTGGGACAGTAGCTCTGTCTTTATCATCCCAGGACAGTAGCTCTCTGCCTGTATCGTCCTGGGACAGTAGCTCTCTGCCTTTATTGTCACGGGACAGTAGCTCTCTGTGTGAAAGAGGTTGGAGAAACCTGCTTTAGTACCAGCTCGGCCTGAATAGAACCAGGACCAAGAAGGACTGGAGGAGTCTGAGTAGAGTAGGGTAGGGTGTAGGGTAGGGTAGAGTAGCTTAGGGTGTAGGGGAGAGAAGAGTAGAGTAGGGTTGGGTAGAGTATGGTGAGGTAAAGTAGGGTAGGGTAGGGTATGGTGCGGTAAAGAAGGGTAGGGAAGGGTATGGTGAGGTAGAGTAGAGTAGAGTAGGGTAGGGTATGGAAAGGTAGAGTAGAGTAGATTAGGGTTGAGTAGAGTAGGTTAGGTTAGGCTTGGGTAGGGTATGATAAGGTAGAGTAGGGTAGGGTAGGGTAAGGTAGAGTTGGGTTGGGAAGGGTAGGGTAGGGGAGAGTAGAATAGGGTAGGGCAGGGTAGAGTAGAGTATGGTAGAGTAGAGTAGAGTGGGGAAGGGTAGAGTAGAGTATGGTAGGGAAGAGTAGGATAGGGTAGAGTAGAGTATGGTAGGGAAGAGTAGGTTAGGGTAGAGTAGAGTATGGTAGCGTAGGGTAGAGTAGAGTATGGTAGGGTAGAGTAGAGTAGAGTAGGGTAGGGTAGGGTAGAGTAGAGTATAGTAGGGTAGGGTAGAGTAGAGTATGGTAAGGAAGAGTAGGGTAGGGTAGAGTAGGGTAGGGTAGAGTAGAGTAGGGTAGAGTAAAGTATGGTAGGGTAGAGTAGGGTAGAGTAGGTTAGAGTAGAGTATGGTAGGGTAGAGTAGAGTAGAGTAGGGTAGAGTAGGGTATGGTAGGGTAGAGTATGGTAGGGTAGAGTAGAGTAGGGTAGAGTAGAGTAGGGTAGGATAGAGTAGAGTAGGGTAGAGTAGAGTATGGTAGGGAAGAGTAGGGTAGGGTAGGGTAGGGTAGAGTAGGGTAGGGTAGAGTAGAGTATGGTAGGGTATAGTAGAGTAGAGTAGGGTAGAGTGGGGTAGGGTAGAGTAGGTTAGAGTAGAGTAGGTTAGAGTAGAGTATGGTAGAGTAGAGTAGAGTAGAGTAGAGTAGAGTATGGTAGAGTATGGTAGAGTAGAGTAGAGTAGAGTAGAGTAGAGTATGGTAGGGTAGGGTAGGTTAGAGTAGAGTAGAGGTGGAGGAGGTCCTCCAGGCCCATTAGGTAGTGGAGGACCTGGTGGAGGACCTGGCTGTGGACCAAATTTCTTAAAGAGACCAGACTGAGACCGAGGGTCCAGACCCGAGGCTGAGGTCACATGATCATCGCAGAGATTGTCTCACAAACACGTGTCCCACTCGTCCTAAAAACAGGACCATCCCTGACCTCGGCCCAAGGACAAGTCTGCATCTTGATCTTAATCCTGGTTTTGATCCAGTCTCAATTTAGAGCTGGACCTTTAGACTCTGGCCCTGCTCCAGACCCCCCCCTCCCCCCTCTTCTTCAGAAGAACCAGAGCGCCCCCCCTGGAGCCGTGAGGGATTACACGCTTTTAAATAATCAAAATACTTTTTATTTTGGACAAACTACATATTTTATTGATGAGGCTGAAGTTACAGACCTGAGCTTTAAACATGTGTTTTTGATGAGGCTGAAGTTACAGACCTGAGCTTTAACAAAGTCTCAGCTGTCGTCTGTCCCTCTCAGTGCTAAGCCCTGTCCTTCACAGTGAGCCCACAGCTGTCAGGGATCACAGGGACACAGAGACTCACAGGGACACAGTGATTACAGGGACACAGTGATTACAGGGACACAGTGATCACAGGGACACAGTGACTCACAGGGACACAGTGACTCACAGGGACAGAGTGAGTCACAGGGACACAGTGATCACAGGAACACAGTGTTTCATAGGGACACAGTGACTCACAGGGACACAGTGACTCACAGGGACACAGTGACTCACAGGGACACAGTGACTCACAGGGACACAGTGACTCACAGGGACACAGTGACTCACTGGGACACAGTGATCATAGGGACACAGTGATCACAGGGATCGTGTTACAGATAAACATGTCTGTGTTTGTGTTTCAGGTGAAGAGAAGTCAACATGTCGGACACAGAGTGAGTCTTCATCTTCATCACTGCATCATCTTCATCACTGCGTCATCGTCATCACATCTTCATCTTCATCACATCTTAATAATGTCAATCCTGAGGTTCTAAACCGACGAGACCTGAGCTCTGTCTTTGTTGTTTGCTGGAAGATTAAATATATTGAAATGGAGAGAACATGCAAACTCCACTCTAAACAGTCCAGTTCCTGGGATTGGAACCCAAGAGCTACTGGGAAGCGAGACTGCAAACCACTCTGCTAACCACTCTGCCAAATCTTCATCACATGTCCATGTTTTCTTCTGTTTCAGGGATCAGGTCGAAGGTGAGCTGACCACATGACCACAGCCCATCATGTGACCTGTGGTGGTGTGATGTCATCAGTGTGGGACAAACCGAGAGTGTGATGTCATCAATGTGGGACAAACCAAGCGTGTGATGTCATCAGTGTGGGACAAACCAAGCGCGTGATGTCATCAGTGTGGGACAAACCAAGCGTGTGATGTCATCAGTGTGGGACAAACCAAGCGCATGCAAAGAGGACACACTAAAATCTCGGAATTTCGTTTGTTGCAGAAAACTGACATTGACATTAACTTGTGGTTGGGGTTTAGGAGGGGGTCGGGTTCTGGGCCGTCTCCACCCGGTGGAGCACGTCTGGGCCATCTCCACCCGGTGGAGCACGTCTGGGCCATCTCCACCCGGTGGAGCACGTCT
>OZ035826.1:5105677-5125677 GCA_964034765.1 Knipowitschia caucasica
CAGAGTGTGACCAGAGTGAGACCAGAGTAAGACCAGAGTAAGACCAGAGTGTGACCAGAGTGTGACCAGAGTGTGACCAGAGTAAGACCAGAGTGTGACCAGAGAGAGACCAGAGTGAGACCAGAGTGTGACCAGAATGTGACCAGAGTGTGACCAGAGAGAGACCAGAGTGAGACCAGAGTGTGACCAGAATGTGACCAGAGTGAGTGACCAGAGCGAGACCAGAGAGTGGTCAGAGTGTGACCGGAGAGAGTCCAGAGAGAGACCAGAGAGAGACCAGAGAGAGACCAGAGAGAGACCAGAGTGTGATCAGAGTGTGACCGGAGAGAGTCCAGAGAGAGACCAGAGAGAGACCAGAGAGAGACCAGAGAGAGACCAGAGTGTGATCAGAGTGAGACCAGAGTGAGACCAGAGTGTGACCAGAGAGAGACCAGAGAGAGACCAGAGAGAGACCAGAGTATGACCAGAGAGAGACCAGAGTGACTTGTGTGTAACAGAACCGTCTTCCTCTGAGCCTCAGTCTTTAAGTGTTAGAGATGAAAGACGGGTTAGAGGCCCTATCCAGTCCTCCTCCTCCTGCTCCTCTTCCTCTGTGTCCTCCTGCTCTCCGTCCCCCTCCTCCTCCTCCTCCTCCTCCTCCTCCTCCTCCTCTGTGGAGGTGACCTACATACACTCAGTCTGTTTCACACGTGTCCCGCGTTCATCGTCTGGGGTTTTATTTCAGAAACAGCGACCTCCCGTTTAATCTGTGTTTAAAGAGGAGAGAGGAGGAGAGAGGAGAGAGAGCGAGAAGAGGAGAGGAGGAGAGAGGAGAAAGCACTGTATTGAGAACAGAATCAGAGTCAATTTTAGCTGCTGCTGATCCCTCGTTAGGACTCGTGCTGGTCTCAGTTTGATGTGTTGGTTTCGACAAACGGTGAACTCCTCAACCCTCACTGTCTGCTCCGTCTGTCAGTCTCACACCTCTGAACATACAATATAGCTCTCTCTCTGGTCTCTCTCTGGTCTCTCTTTGGTCTCTCTCTGGTCTCTCTCTGGTCCCTCTCTGGTCTCTCTCTGGTCTCTCTCTGGTCTCTCTGGTCCCTCTTTGGTCTCTCTTTGGTCTCTCTCTGGTCTCTCTCTGGTCCCTCTCTGGTCTCTCTTTGGTCTCTCTTTGGTCTCTCTTTGGTCTCTCTCTGGTCTCTCTCTGGTCCCTCTCTGGTCTCTCTCTGGTCTCTCTCTGGTCTCTCTCTGGTCTCTCTCTGGTCTATCTCTGGTCTCTCTCTGGTCTCTCTCTGGTCTCTCTCTGGTCTCTCTTTGGTCTCTCTTTGGTCTCTCTCTGGTCCCTCTCTGGTCTCTCTTTGGTCTCTCTTTGGTCTCTCTTTGGTCTCTCTCTGGTCTCTCTCTGGTCCCTCTCTGGTCTCTCTCTGGTCTCTCTTTGGTCTCTCTCTGGTCTCTCTCTGGTCTCTCTCTGGTCTCTCTCTGGTCTCTCTTTGGTCTCTCTCTGGTCTCTCTTTGGTCTCTCTCTGGTCTCTCTCTGGTCTCTCTCTGGTCACACTCTGGTCACACTCTGGTCACACTCTGGTCTCACTCTGGTCTCACTCTGGTCTCACTCTGGTCTCTCTCTGGTCTCTCTCTGGTCTCTCTCCGGTCTCTCTCTGGTTTCTCTTTGGTCTCTCTCTGGTCTCACTCTGGTCTCCCTTTTCTCTCTCTCTGGTCTCTCTCCGGTCTCTCTCCGGTCTCTCTTTGGTCTCTCTCTGGTCTCTCTCTGGTCTCACTCTGGTCTCTCTCTGGTCTCTCTCTGGTCTCTCTCTCTGTGATGTCACATGTTGCTTGTTCACTACATTATGAATTTAAGTGTTTACATCAAGACTAAAGCAGGTCTAAAGCAGGTCTTAAGCAGGTCTACAGCAGGACTAAAGCAGGACTAAAGCAGGTCTAAAGCAGGTCTACAGCAGGACTAAAGCAGGTCTAAAGCAGGACTAAAGCAGGTCTAAAGCAGGACTAAAGCAGGTCTAAAGCAGGTCTAAAGCAGCACTAAAGCAGGTCTAAAGCAGGACTAAAGCAGGTCTAAAGCAGGACTAAAGCAGGTCTAAAGCAGGTCTAAAGCAGGACTAAATCATGTCTAAATCATGTCTAAATCAGGTCTAAATCCGGACTAAACCAGGACTGGACTGGGTCTCGGTCTGTCTCGTATTCAGGTCAGATGTATTTTTAGAGTCGACAGATCTTTCATTCACGGCTTTGGCTCAAACCAAATCTCAGACCGGACTCGGATAAATTTAGTTTAAATTATACCCAGAGACCTGAAGCCAGTCTAAGTTTGGTCCTAAAGTTGGTCTATCCCTGGTCTAACCTTGGTCCAGAGGAGTGGGATCCGTTAGGAGCTGGTCTTTAATTTCCTACAGAGAGATTTTACTGGTCCAAACCTGGTCTAAACCTGGTCTAAACCTGGTCTAAACTTGGTCTAAACTTGGTCTAAACCTGGTCTGACCCTGGTCTAACCCTGGTCTAACTCTGGTCTAACCCTGGTCTAACCCTGGTCTCTTGGTCCCCAGCTGGTTCGAGCTCCAGAGTTCTGGTATCCGGGAGGAGCTGGTGTTCCGGTACTGTCACCGGGGCCAGACCCGCTCGGAGCCCCTCCCCTACAGACTGGCGGACGGACGGTGGCACCATGTGGCTCTGACCGTGTCCAGCAAACACCTGCAGCTGCACGTGGACTGCAACAGGTCGGTACCACCATGTGTATCTGGTACCACTCATGTATAGGGCACAGGGATTAAAGAGTTCCGTCTAAGTGACGGATTTCCGTCAAATGAAATTGGTCTGAAAAAAAACTAAATATATAATAATAATATAATACACACAATGAAATGGTTAATTATAACAAAATATATAGTAATACGTGTGAATCTGTTGTATATATCTAGATATATATTAATAATTTGAATATAATTGTATTTATATGTATATAGAAATAAAAAGTAATATAATCACGAGTGGGCCTTGAACGTGCCGTGGCTAGCTACATGAGCGCTCCGTAAATGATTCAAGGCAGTGGGACGTAGCTGACCTCACGGCAAATGAAGACGCAGCCAAGTTAGCGATGGTAACACGGAGGTGAAAGTTTCTGAAAAGTGCACGGAGCTTTTGAAAAGGAGAAGAGGAGAAGGAAAATGTAATCCCGAACGGAGCAATAACAGCCAGCCGCCCGCGGACCGGTAAACTGGGCGCGTTATCAGAGGAAAGGTAGGACATAATTAACGTTTACCAAACGCAATGCTTTTTTATTTAACGGAATGTACAATATGTACTTTGCTGTGACTGGGAATGGGGACAAGCTTGTCTTGGTGAGCTTTTGATAATATCTTGGTGGCGATCCCCATACAAAACTCTGCGTGATAAAAAGAGCCAATCAACGAGAGCGAACGGAAAGAAACTCGCTGAAGAAAGGTGTGTGTTAGCAGGTCTTATATTCATTCATCAAAGCTAGCCTAGCCATTCACGCACAATCACAATCATGGATCGTTGTTTATGGAAGAAGGAGCAGTATAAGTTGCTGTTGATAACAGTGAAAAATAAATGGAGGTGGGCATGGCTGGATGAGGTGGAGACGATGGGATTCTGTTGCTTCATGGTGCAAAAAGATGAAGGTGTCCGGTGCTTGTTCGTACTTCGCTATTATTATTTTTTTATATGGGAGTAATGAGAAAACAGCTTTGGATTCACCACCAGCTCAAAACTGCCGCACTTGGCAGCTGTCCGTGCACTTTCCCACACTTCTTTACCTGGTGCATCAGATTCAGCGACAACTGAGACTAGGCTTGCTCTGGTGGACTGTGTCTGTGACCTAAAACTATCTGTGGCTTTATCGCAGAAAATAACCTGTCGTTCAGAACCATCACTACCGCTGGTAGATTTAATTAGCATTAATCATTTGCAGTTGATAAAAAAAACTGCGCTGTGCACTAGCACCAAGTTGATAGGGAAACCTTTTTCTTAAACATTGAGTGTCCACAAACAAATGTGGACAGAGTTTTGAATGTCCTTTTGCGATATTTTGACGAGGACAGAGCCAAAGGACAACGCCTCATCTCGCCTCAAGTAAAGCCAATGATGCAGATGAACTACTCTCACTAATATTCTGTCAAAGAGTTGACAAGTTGCTTGATCCACTGGTTGAAATTTCACATCAAAATACACCAGTTTAAATGTATATCTTTGAAGAATTCGTTTGATCTGTAATTCATTATATTTCCATGAGAAAATTTTCAGTCAAATCTTTTTTTTTTTGCTTTAACCCCTGGTATAGGGCACTGCCTGTGTATCTGGTACCACCTGTTTACCTGGTACCACCTGTGTATCTGGTACCAACGGTGTATCTGGTACCACCTGTTTACCCGGTACCACCTGTGTATCTGGTACTTCCTGTGTATCTGGTACCACCTGTGTATCTGGTACCACCTGTTTACCCGGTACCACCTGTGTATCTGGTACTTCCTGTGTATCTGGTACCACCTGTGTATCTGGTACCACCTGTGTATCTGGTACCACCTGTGTATCTGGTACCACCTGTTTACCCGGTACCACCTGTGTATCTGGTACTTCCTGTGTATCTGGTACCAACGGTGTATCTGGTACCACCTGTTTACCCGGTACCAACGGTGTATCTGGTACCAACTGTGTGTCTGGTACCACCTGTGTAATCAAACATCCCTGTGAGTCACTATTTGACTCTTCGGGCTGAGAGCTGATTGGCTGAGAGCAGATTGGCTGAGAGCAGATTGACTGAAGGCTGATTGGCTGAGAGCTGATTGGCTGAGGAGAGAGGAGGAGAGAGAGGAGGAGAGAGGAGAGAGAGGAGAGAGAGGAGGAGAGAGGAGGAGAGAGGAGAGAGAGGAGAGAGAGGAGGAGAGAGGAGGAGAGAGGGGAAAGAGGGTAGAGAGGGTAGAGAGGAGAGAGCGGAGAGCCACTCTCCACAGACAGATCAGTCTCAGTTTTGTTGCTCTCTGACTTTGATCCTGCTCTGGAGCTGTCTCTCACAGGGTTCTATCTCCATCAACAAAGACTCACACTGAGGAGGGGGAGAGACCTGCTTTATTTTTTCTCTAGTCCTGCTTTAGACCTGCTTTAGTCCTGCTTTAGTCCTGCTCTAGACCTGCTTTAGACCTGCTTTAGTCCTGCTTTAGTCCTGCTTTAGTCCTGCTTTAGTCCTGCTTTAGACCTGCTTTAGTCCTGCTTTAGACCTGCTTTAGACCTGCTTTAGACCAGCTTTAGTCCTGCTTTAGACCGGCCTTTAGTCCTGCTTTAGACCTGCTTTTAGACCTGCTTTGTGTCCTGCTTTAGACCTGCTTTAGTCCTGCTTTAAACTTGCCTTAGACCTGCTTTAGAACCTGCTTTAGTCCTGCTTTAGACCTGCTTTAGACCTGCTTTAGTCCTGCTTTAGTCCTGCTTTAGACCTGCTTTAGTCCTGCTTTAGACCTGCTTTAGACCTGCTTTAGTCCTGCTTTAGACCTGCTTTAGACCTGCTTTAGTCCTGCTTTAGACCTGCTTTAGACCTGCTTTAGTCCTGCTTTAGTCCTGCTTTAGACCTGCTTTAGTCCTGCTTTAGTCCTGCTTTAGTCCTGCTGTAGCCCTGCTCTAGACCTGCTTTAGACCTGCTTTAGTCCTGCTTTAGTCCTGCTCTAGACCTGCTTTAGACCTGCTTTAGTCCTGCTTTAGTCCTGCTCTAGACCTGCTTTAGACCTGCTTTAGTCCTGCTTTAGTCCTGCTTTAGTCCTGCTTTAGTCCTGCTTTAGACCTGCTTTAGTCCTGCTTTAGACCTGCTTTAGACCTGCTTTAGACCTGCTTTAGTCCTGCTTTAGACCTGCTTTAGTCCTGCTTTAGACCTGCTTTAGACCTGCTTTAGTCCTGCTTTAGTCCTGCTTTAGTCCTGCTTTAGACCTGCTTTAGACCTGCTTTAGACCTGCTTTAGTCCTGCTTTAGACCTGCTTTAGTCCTGCTTTAGTCCTGCTTTAGACCTGCTTTAGTCCTGCTTTAGACCTGCTTTAGTCCTGCTTTAGTCCTGCTTTAGTCCTGCTTTAGACCTGCTTTAGACCTGCTTTAGTCCTGCTTTAGTCCTGCTTTAGACCTGCTTTAGACCTGCTTTAGTCCTGCTTTAGACCTGCTTTAGTCCTGCTTTAGTCCTGCTTTAGTCCTGCTTTAGACCTGCTTTAGTCCTGCTTTAGTCCTGCTTTAGACCTGCTTTAGTCCTGCTTTAGACCTGCTTTAGTCCTGCTTTAGTCCTGCTTAAGACCTGCTTTAGACCTGCTTTAGTCCTGCTTTAGTCCTGCTTTAGACCTGCTTTAGACCTGGTTTAGACCTGCTTTAGACCTGTTTTAGACCTGCTTTAGCCCTGCTTTAGATCTGTTTTAGACATGGTTTAGACCTGCTTTAGTCCTGCTTTAGTCCTGCATTAGACCTGCTTTAGACCTGCTTTAGAGCTGCTTTAGTCCTCTTTAGACCTGCTTTAGTCCTACTTTAGTCCTGCTTTAGACCTGCTTTAGTCCTGCTTTAGACCTGCTTTAGTCCTGCTTTAGACCTGCTTTAGTCCTGCTTTAGACCTGCTTTAGTCCTGCTTTAGACCTGCTTTAGTCCTGCTTTAGTCCTGCTTTAGACCTGCTTTAGACCTGCTTTAGTCCTGCTTTAGACCTGCTTTAGACCTGCTTTAGTCTGGCTTTAGACCTGCTTTAGTCCTGCTTTAGAGCTGCTTTAGTCCTGCTTTAGACCTGTTTTAGACCTGGTTTAGACCTGCTTTAGACCTGCTTTAGCCCTGCTTTAGACCTGTTTTAGACCTGGTTTAGACCTGCTTTAGACCTGCTTTAGCCCTGCTTTAGTCCTGCTTTAGACCTGCTTTAGACCTGCTTTAGATCTGCTTCAGACATGCTTTAGCCCTGCTTTAGAGCTGCTTTAGTCCTCCTTTAGACCTGCTTTAGACCTGCTTTAGCCCTGCTTTAGACCTGTTTTAGACCTGGTTTAGACCTGCTTTAGACCTGCTTTAGCCCTGCTTTAGTCCTGCTTTAGACCTGCTTTAGACCTGCTTTAGATCTGCTTCAGACATGCTTTAGCCCTGCTTTAGAGCTGCTTTAGTCCTCCTTTAGACCTGCTTTAGTCCTGCTTTAGTCCTGCTTTAGACCTGCCCTAGTCCTGCTTTAGTCCTGCTTAATACCTGCTTTAGACCTGCTTTAGTCCTGCTTTAGTCCTGCTTTAGACCTGCTTTAGACCTGCTTTAGCCCTACTTTAGTCCTACTTTAGTCCTGCTTTAGACCTGCTTTAGTCCTGCTTCAGACCTGCTTTAGTCCTGCTTCAGACCTGCTTTAGTCCTGCTTTAGTCCTGCTTCAGACCTGCTTTAGTCCTCCTTTAGACCTGTTTTAGACCTGGTTTAGACCTGGTTTAGACCTGGTTTAGACCTGCTTTAGCCCTGCTTTAGACCTGTTTTAGACCTGGTTTAGACCTGCTTTAGACCTGCTTTAGCCCTGCTTTAGACCTGTTTTAGACCTGGTTTAGACCTGCTTTAGACCTGCTCTTTCTCTTTCCAGTCTAAATTCTGACTCTTACAGACACCATCCATTAAAGCAGCGGCCGCAGGATTTACTGAGACAATCCCAAGTTTATTTACCCGCACAGAGGGAGAGAGAGAGGGGGAGGGGAGAGAGGGAGACCAGAGAGAGAGACCAGAGAGAGACCAGAGAAAGCCCAGAGAGAGACCAGAGAGAGACCAGAGAGAGAGACCAGAGAGAGAGATCAGAGAGAGACCAGAGAAAGCCCAGAGAGAGACCAGAGAGAGACCAGAGAGAGACCAGAGAGATAGACCAGAGAAAGACCAGAGAGAGAGACCAGAGAGAGAGACCAGAGAGAGACCAGAGAGAGACCAGAGAGAGACCAGAGAGAGACCAGAGAGAGACCAGAGAGAGACCAGAGAGAGAGACCAGAGAAAGACCAGAGAGAGAGACCAGAGAAAGACCAGAGAAAGACCAGAGAGAGAGACCAGAGAGAGACCAGGGGCAGACAATCAAGACACTGGAACAAGACAGGAAGTAAATCTAAAGTCAAAAAAGACAATAAGAATTAGTTTTCTTTTTGTTTCTTCTGTTCTTTTCATGAATAAGAATAAATACATAAATAAAATAATTTGAATAATAATTTCCAGGTTTCCTTAGCAACTACCCCAGCAACAAACTCAGGCCATTGGGTCAAATGCCCATAAAAGGAACCGTGCCCAGCTAGCTCAAGGCTAACAGTCTGGTGATGTCACACTTGGTCCGTCCTCCATTTTCTTTTTTCCCGCCGTGACCTGAGGTGGTGTTTTCTCTCTTCCAGGATTTACGAACGTCTGATCGACCCTCCTCAGACCAACCTGCCCCGGGGCAGCGAGGTGTGGCTGGGGCAGCACGGCCACAAGCACGGCCTCTTCAAGGTCAGTCTGCTCCACATGAGTCTGGTCCGGTTTGGTCCACATGAGTCTGGTTCAGAATCAGAATCAGAATCAGAATCATTTTTATTGCCACGTAAGTAACAGGAGGTCACAGACTAGGAAATTGCTTTGGCTCAGTGCAACAGTCAAAAAGAGATAATAAAAATAAGAATAAAAAACACTTCTAAAGAATACATTTAAATTTAAAATAGAGTTACAGTTACTATTTACAATATAAAAGTGCACATGGTGCACACAATGTAAGGTGACAGCAGTACAGTGAAGTAAAGTGACATATGATGGGCAGTAAAGTGACTTTATAAAGGGCGGGGGGACAGGTTAAGAAGTGTTCAAGAGTCCAACAGCAGAGGGGAAGAAACTGTTCTTGTGGCGGGAGGTTCTAGTCCTGATGGACCGCAGTCTCCTGCCTGAGGGGAGTGGTTGGAATAGTCCATGTGCAGGTGAGAGGGGTCGGCTGTGATACGACCAGCCCGGCCTCGAGCTCGGGCGACGTACAGGTCCTGCAGCGATGGAAGGCTGCGGCCGATCACTTCCTCTGCAGAGCGCACAATGCGCTGTAGTCTCTGTTTGTCCCTGACTGTGGCTCCAGCGAACCACACGGTGACGGAGGAGGTGATGGAGGAGGTGATGGAGGAGGTGATGGAGGAGGTGAGGATGGACTCGATGATGGCCGTGTAGAACTGTACCAACATCTGTGCAGGCAGCTTGGCTTTCCTGAGCTGCCGCAGGAAGTACATCCTCTGCTGGGCCTTCTTGATGAGGGAGCTGATGGTCGGCTCCCACTTGAGGTCCTGGGTGATGGTGGTGCCCAGGAAACGGAAGGACTCCACAGAGATGATGGGGGAGTCCATCACGGAGGGTGGGGGTGGGGGGACAGTGCTCTTCCTGAAGTCCACAATCATCTCCACTGTCTTCTGGGCGTTCAGCTCCAGGTTGTTACCACTGCACCAGGACACCAGCCGGTCCACCTCCCTCCTGTAGGCGGACTCATCGTTGTTGGAGACGAGTCCAATGAGGGTGGTGTCGTCCGCGAACTTGATCAGCTTCACGGAGTCGTGGCTGGAGGTGCAGTGGTTGGTGTACAGGGAGAAGAGCAGGGGAGAAAGAACACAGCCCTGTGGGGCTCCTGTATTTATAATCCGAGAGTCCGAGACATTCTTCCCCAGACGCACTCGCTGCTTCCTGTCCGTCAGGAAGTCAGTGATCCACCTGCAGGTGGAATCGGGCACGTTGAGCTGGGAGAGCTTGTCCTGGAGCAGGGATGGCAGGATTGTGTTGAAGGCAGAGCTGAAGTCCACGAACAGGACCCTGGCGTAGGTCCCCGGGGAGTCCAGGTGCTGTAGGATGTGGTGGAGGGCCAGGTTAATGGCGTCGTATACAGATCTGTTGGCTCTGTAGGCGAACTGCAGGGGGTCCAGGAGGGGGGAGGTGAGGGACTTGAGATGGGAGAGGACCAGGCGTTCAAATGACTTCATGACGACAGACGTAAGTGCTACAGGTCTGTAGTCATTGAGTCCTGTGATCCTGGGCTTCTTCGGGACGGGGACAATGATGGAGGATTTGAAGCAGGCCGGGACATGGCAGGACTGCAGAGAGGTGTTGAAAATGTCCGTGAACACAGGAGTAAGCTCACTGGCGCAGTGTCTCAGAGTGGCCGGAGACACGTGGTCCGGGCCAGGAGCTTTGCGGGGGTGCAGCCTCAGGAAGAGTTGTTTAATCTCTTTAGCGGCTATTGTTAGGCTGGGGGCAGGGCTGATGGGTGGGTCGTTAGAGTAGTGGGGGGTGGGAGAGGTGTCAGGGGCAGCATCAAAGCGACTGAAAAATAAGTTCAGATCGTCAGCTAGCTTGTGGTCGTCAGCACAGGGGGGGGCTTTGGGTTTGTAGTTGGTGATCTCCCGTAGGCCCCTCCAGACAGAAGCAGTATCGTTGTTACCAAACTGCTCCTGTAGTCGTTCTCTGTGCCGGGACTTGGCTGCTTTCAGTTCTCTCCTGAACTGATATTTAGCTGCTTTGTAGCCGCTGTGGTCCCCCTCCCTGAAAGCAGACTCCTTTGCTTTCCTGAGCTGCCGGAGTTTAGCAGTGAACCAGGGTTTGTCGTTGTTATAGATGACCCTGGTCCTTGTTGGAATGATGCTATCCTCGCAGAAGTGAATGTATGACGTCACAGTGTCCGTGTATTCATCCAAACTATCTGTGGCAGCTCTGAAAAGGTCCCAGTCTGTAGATTCCATGCCATGCGCGCAGCTCTTCCACAGCTTCATCAGACCACACTTTGGAGCTCCTCATTGCAGGTTTCGAGAGCTTTAGTCTCTGTCTGTAAGCAGGAACCAGATGTATCATGGAGTGATCTGAGAAGCCGAGGGCTGGCTTGGGAACAGCGCGAAAAGCTCCGCGCACGGTGGTGTAACAGTGATCCAGAGTGTTCTCCTCTCTGGTCGGGCATTTGATAAACTGTCTGTATTTGGGTAATTCCTGGCTCAAGTTTCCCTTATTAAAATCCCCCAGGATAATAATCAGAGAGTCCGGGTATAAGCGTTCCATACACAGTACTTGCTCTGCGAGTGCGCGCTGAGCCTCGCGCGCGTCCGCGCATGGCGGTATGTAAACAGAGGCAAGAATGAATGAAACAATTTCGCGCGGGGAGTAATATGGTTTACAATGAATGAAAAGATATTCCAGAGCAGGAGAGCAGTGCTTGGAGATCACTGTCACATCGTTACACCAGTTTGTATTGACGTAGAAACACAGCCCTCCGCCTCTGCTCTTCCCTGAGAGCGCACAATGGCGATCCGCGCGGAACAGCCCAAAGCCCTGCAGCTCCAGAGCGCAGTCCGGGATCCGCTCATTTAGCCAGGTCTCAGTGAAGCAGAGGACACAGGATGTGGCGAAGTCCTTGTTTCTTCTCATGAGCAGGCTGAGTTCGTCCATCTTATTGCCCAGTGAGCGTACGTTGGAGAGAAAAATGCCGGGGAGAGCCGTGCGCTCCTCTCCTCCTAAGACGCACGAGCAGGCCTCCGCGCTTTCCCCTTTTACGGGCCCACACTTTTTTGGCTAGAACATGAACTAAATCAGCCGCAGATGCCAAGAAAACAGGCAATAGGTCCGTGGGAACGGTGGGTCGGATGTTCATAAGTTCCTCACGGGTGTAGGAACAGCCAGATGCACAGTTAAAAAGTAAAAACAAAAGAAAAAGAGAGCAGCAAAGAGCCATGTCGACCGTACGAGGCGCCATCTTTGTAGCTAAAGGTCTGGTCAGTCTGGTCCACATGAGTCTGGTCCGGTCTGGTCCACATGATTCTGGTCCAGTCTGGTCCACATGAGTCTGGTGCAGTCTGGTCCACATGAGTCTGGTCCAGTTTGGTCCGTTCTGGTCCACGTGAGTCTGGTTCAGTCTTGTCCGGTCTGGTTTGTTCTGGTCCACAAGAGTCTGGTTCATTCTGGTCCAGTCTGGTCTGGTTTGGTCCTCATGAATCTGGTCCAGTCTGGTCCGGTCTGTTCCACATGGTTCTGGTCCAGTCTGGTCCGGTCTGGTCCACATGAGTCTGGTCCGGTCTGGTCCGGTCTGGTCCACATGAGTCTGGTCCAGTTGTGATCACTTCTCTCTTCCTTCCTGCACAGGGGCTGATGCAGGATGTCAAGTTTGTTTTTGCTCCGAACGGATTTGTCGCTCAGTGTCCAAACCTGAACCGCAGTAAGTCCTGGTCTTGATCTAGTCTTGGTCCAGTCTTGGTCCAGTCTTGGTCCAGTCTTGGTCCAGTCTTGGTCCAGTCTTGGTCCGGTCTGACCTGGTCCTTCTGTCTTCAGCGTGTCCCACCTGCAGTGACTTCCTCAGTCTGGTTCAGGGGATCATGGACCTTCAGGACCTGCTCTCCAAGATGTCACTGAAGGTAAGTCCACTTCAGACCCCTTCAGACCCCTTCAGACCCCTTCAGACCCCTTCAGACCCCTTCAGACCCCCTCAGACCCCTTTAGACCCCTTCAGACCCCTTCAGACCCCCTCAGACCCCTTCAGACCCCCTCAGACCCCTTTAGACCCCTTCAGACCCCTTCAGACCCCCTCAGACCCCTTCAGACTCCTTTAGACCCCTTCAGACTCTTTCAGACCCCTTTAGACCACTTTAGACCCCTTCAGACTCCTTCAGACCCCTTTAGACCCCTTTAGACGGAGCAGAAGGAGGAACAGAAGGAGCAGCAGACAGAGCAGAAGGAGGAGCAGACAGAGCAGAAGGAGGAGCAGACAGAGCAGAAGGAGGAGCAGACAGAGCAGAAGGAGGAACAGACAGAGCAGAAGGACTTGAAGCAGCATGAGGAGTAGAAGGAGCAGAAGGAGGTGCAGCAGGAGGAGGCGCAGCAGGAGGAGCAGTATGTGAGGAGGTGTGGTCTGTGCAGTTGTCTGTCGCTGAGTCTCAGATTGAAAACTGTGGATGTGAGAAACGCTGCAGCGTCAACGGCGTTTTCTACAGAGAGGGTCAGAGGTGGGCGGAGCCTGAGGCCTGCAGGACCTGTCTGTGCACGGTGAGTCCTGGGCGGGCTATGGCACTTTAGAGCTGGGCTACGGCACTTTAGAGCTGGGCTACGGCACTTTAGAGCTGGGCTACGGCACTTTAGAGCTGGGCTACGGCACTTTAGAGCTGCGCTACGGCACTTTAGAGCTGGGCTACGGCACTTTAGAGCTGCGCTACGGCACTTTAGAGCTTGGCTACAGCACTTTAGAGCTGCGCTACGGCACTTTAGAGCTGCGCTACGGCACTTTAGAGCTGGGTATGGCACTTTAGAGCTGCGCTACGGCACTTTAGAGCTGGGATACGGCACTTTAGAGCTGCGCTACGGCACTTTAGAGCTGGGTACGGCACTTTAGAGCTGGGTACGGCACTTTAGAGCTGGGCTACGGTACTTTAGAGCTGGGCTACGGCACTTTAGAGCTGCGCTACGGCACTTTAGAGCTTGGCTACGGCACTTTAGAGCTGCGCTACGGCACTTTAGAGCTGGGCTACGGCACTTTAGAGCTGCGCTACGGCACTTTAGAGCTTGGCTACAGCACTTTAGAGCTGCGCTACGGCACTTTAGAGCTGCGCTACGGCACTTTAGAGCTGGATATGGCACTTTAGAGCTGCGCTACGGCACTTTAGAGCTGGGATACGGCACTTTAGAGCTGCGCTACGGCACTTTAGAGCTGGGATACGGCACTTTAGAGCTGCGCTACGGCACTTTAGAGCTGCGCTACGGCACTTTAGAGCTGGGCTAAATCACTTTAAAGCTGGAGTACGTCACTTTATTATTTTCTTTCAAGACGATGTACAAAGTACCGTACCGAATATGAAAAAAGGATCTATTCTTTGTACATTTCTTTAATAATACAATAATTTCTTGCAATAATAACAAAATAAAATAAATACATAAAAAAAGAAAGAGGGAAGGTAATAATACACTTTTTTTTTTTTTACTAAAAATTAAGAAATGAATCTGGGACAGAGAGACATCCTGTCGTGACGCTAAAGCACAAATGTGGGTATTGTTGTCCGCATCCGGTTCTATGGTACCAGTACAGCCGATGGTATCGAGCCGATGGTATCGAGCCGACACCACTGGTATTAGGTCGACACCATTGGTATCGGTGCATCCCGCCGCATGGCGCCGTAAAGATGGCGCCGTGGCAAGAGCTCTGGTGTGTGTTGTCTGGTGCACACCGGGGTAGTCTTGCACAGTTTTTCCTATGTGGTTTTACTGCAAATGGCAAATAAATGAATCTGAATCTGATCCCTAATTATATAATTTCCGCAGGTACAGATTTTAAGGACAGTATATTCAGGATGTCCTGTCCTGACTTTGTACCATCTAGACCCATCATCATGTGTGATGTTAAAGTCAGGTACCTGAGCTTTAGTCCTGTGTGTGTGTGTGTGTGTGTGATGTTAAAGTTACGTACCTGAGCTTTAGTCCTGTGTGTTTCAGGGGGGGAGGGTGGAGTGTCACAGAGTTCTTTGTCCAATCACAAACTGCTCTGAGGCTGCTCTCCCCGTCCATAAGGAAGGACTCTGCTGCAAGACCTGCCGCTGTAAGTACTAGTACTGCATGTATCACAAGTACTACAAATATTACAAGTGCTACAAGTACTGCAAATACTGCATGTACTACAAATACTGCAAATACTGCATGTACTACCAATTCTGCAAGTACTACAAGTACTACAATACTGCAAGTATCGCAAGTACTACAAGTACTACAATACTGCAAGTATCGCAAGTACTGCATATACTACAAGTACTGCAAAAACTGCAAATGCTACAAGTACTGCAAAAACTGCAAATACTACAAGTACTGCATGTATTAAAAGTACAATATAATGTATTCTTGTAACAGCATCATCTCAGAGATTTAACAAAACCATTGAAATCCCCATCAGAGAATCAACAGAGAAAATAGCTGCAGAGGGAAGATAGAACACATCCAGGACTCAGACTGTAGAACGAGGACTGAGGCTGTAGATCCAGGACTCAGACTGTAGAACGAGGACTGAGGCTGTAGATCCAGGACTCAGACTGTAGAACGAGGACTGAGGCTGTAGATCCAGGACTCAGACTGTAGAACGAGGACTGAGGCTGTAGATCCAGGACTCAGATTGTAGAACGAGGACTGAGGCTGTAGATCCAGGACTCAGACTGTAGAACGAGGACTGAGGCTATAGATCCAGGACTCAGACTGTAGAACGAGGACTGAGGCTATAGATCCAGGACTCAGACTGTAGAACGAGGACTGAGGCTATAGATCCAGGACTCGGACTGTAGAACGAGGACTGAGGCTATAGATCCAGGACTCAGACTGTAGAACGAGGACTGAGGCTGTAGATCCAGGACTCAGACTGTAGAACGAGGACTGAGGCTGTAGATCCAGGACTCAGACTGTAGAACGAGGACTGAGGCTGTAGATCCAGGACTCAGACTGTAGAACGAGGACTGAGGCTGTAGATCCAGGACCTCAGCTACAGGACGTGGACAGGTCCGGTGCAGGACTGAAGCACTCCCAGGCGGGTCGGGCGGGGCAGTCCGCAGGTGTAGATGGAGGAGGCCAGGTCCAGAGGTCCCATCATCGTACCATGGAACAGACAATGGGACAACGGGTGAATAGCAATGAACAGACTACAGTCAAAATCCTAATAATTCTAAACAGATACAGTAGGATGGAGGAGAGGATAGTGCTGTTACCATACTTCTCCAGCAGGGGGCTCCCTATGCAGCTTGACTGACAGTCTGAGGAGTTTAGCCTTCCCTGAGTCTTACCTTCCTAGCCATATGCTAAACTAAAGAGGACTGTTTTAGCCTAGCCTAGAGAGTAGGGTTGAAGATGCAGCGGACCGGGTCCCACATACGCAGACTCCAAGACCGGACGAGACCTGACCAGACAACAACCTAACCAAATGCTAAACTGAAGAAGAGTGTTTTAAGCCTGGCCTGAACGACCTGGAAGCTATTTAAAGAGGTTTTAGGGTACGCTGCCAGCAGGGGGCGCTACAGTCAGGCCTTGAGGTGACAAAAGCGTGGATCAGTTTTTCCGCGTCACTTTTAGGAAGAATATTTCTGATTTTAGCGATTTTATGCCGTTTTAGTTGCTTGGTTTATATAAGCCTTAAAGGAGAGTTCTTCGTCAAAAATGACTCGAGGATTCCTCACAGTGTTGCTGGGCAAAACACTGACATTATCAGAGTGATTATCTGGCCGGGTTAGGGGAGTCACGCAGGCGCTTTGGGCCGAGTAGGATCACTTCTGTTTTCTCCGGGTTGAGAAGTAGAAAGTTAAGAGTCATCCACGTTTTAAGGCCCTTTACGTATGCAGCGTATGCTTCCTGCTTCCTGCTACGTATGCTTCCTGCTTCTCGAGAGAGCGGTCGTGTCTCTCTGCTCTGCTTTTGCTTCGCCTTTTAGGCTATATCCACACGAAGACAAAACGCTTATAATTTCAGAAACTTTTTCTGTAAACACGGAGTTAGCTCAGTAAATGTGTGCGTCCATATGAATGTAGTCAATACGCCTGAAAACGCTGTGAAACTATGCCAGACCTGTTGGTGGCGCTGTGACGCAATGACGGGATCAAGCCCAAACTTCCGTGGGCATGCGCGGAATTTTGTAAACAGACAACATGGCGAGTGTGCGAGCTGGTACTACATTAGTATGGACGGACGATGAGGTTGAACTGTTGCTTCGGGTGACACTGGATTACAAAACCAACAAGCTACATTGTTGTTGTCATTATTTTCTGAGTGCGGCGCATGCGTGCTTTAACAAGAGGCGGGGCGATGACGCAAGCGTCTCAGATACATTGCGGAGAGGCAGTAACCACGGAGCGGCATATACGGAGTTTTGAAATCTTTCCACTCTGGGACCTACTTTCAAAAATGTTCGTTTACACCCCCCCAAAACGCCGGCCTCGTATGGACGATACACTGGATTGATAAAGTATTTTTGCGTTTAGGCCTGAGCTTGACTTCGTGTGGACAGGGCCTTAATCTCCCTGAATCATTTTATTTACATTTTTTGTTTCTCCTTTAATCATTTTATTTACAAAACGAGGATTACTCCTTCTACACACTTCAGCTTTGTGGAATTTATCAACATTAGTCATGTCGGGACGGAAGAGACGGAGAAGCGTCTGCGGTGGCTGTTGTGCTTTGGAAAATCAGCTTAAATCTCTTCAAACACGGATATCTATTGTGGAAACAGAAATGGGACTTAACCCGACTCTTCCAATGAGTGAAAATGGGATGAATGGACAGACTGGAAATGTAAGTTATGACGTCATTTCTTTTCCCAAAATCAACAATGAGAATTATTGGAACAATTGTGGAGCCAAACCCAAAGTTGACAAAGCTAAGAATGACAATAGGAGTGAAATAAGGCCACAACTAAATGTTCTGAAGACTTCAAACCGCTTTTTACCCCTTTCTGAAACAACAAAGCTGCTAAAAACTGCAGCGCCTCCACCAAGGACAAACTGTGTCCTTATCGGAGATGGCTCGGTGAAAAATGTAAACATGGAGTCCATGCTCACTGTCTCAGTTCACTCTGCTAAAGTTGCTGAGATAAGAACTCTTCTGCCTAGAGTGTTATCTGAGAACAGTGGTGTGCGTACATTATTGATCCACACGGGGGCGGTAGATATCTATGAGAAGGCAAGCGAGTGTTTTCTCTAGTGTTTCAAAACACCTCTAGTGTTTTGAAAGTTCTGGACACCATCGCTCCTGTGAAGGTTAAAATAGTGAAAAATAAGCAGAAGGCGCCGTGGGCTAAAGCAGACTCGGTCAGAGCACAAAAGAGAGAGTGCCGGAGGGCCGAGCGGAAGTGGCGCAAGTCCAACCTCCAGGTTGATTACAAGATCTTCAAAGATAAGTTGTGCGAGTTTAACCAGGTGCTACGTAGTACAAGAGAAAGGTATTTTTCTGAAATGATTGAAGGCTGCAGCAACAATCTGCGTGTTCTGTTTTCAACAGTTAATAGATTAACAAACCCCCCTGTTCAAATGCCATTAGAGCTAACTTCCAAACGTAAATGTAATGAGTTTGCACATTTTTTCAATGACAAGGTTCAAGGCATCAAAAACGCCATTGTCTCCAATCCACAGATAACAATCCAACAGCCAGAAAGGCTCTTTGAGCTAACTTACTTTGCACCTGTAAATGATCAAACTGTCCAAGAGATAATCTCCAGTTTGAGCTCCTCCACATGCAGCCTGGATGTACTACCCACTAGATTTCTAAAGTCTGTTCTGAGCAGTCTGTTACCTTCACTCACACAGATAGTAAACATGTCCCTTGATTCTGGAATATTCCCAAAGGCCCTGAAAACTGCAGTCATCAGGCCCCTGCTAAAAAAGAGCAGTCTCGATGCTACGGTACTTAACAACTATCGTCCCATCTCAAATCTGCCATTTATGGGGAAAGTCCTTGAGAAAGTTGTCTACCTACAGCTTACTAGATTTCTTATAATCAACAACTCATTTGATATGTTTCAGTCCGGCTTTAGACCCCACCACAGCACTGAGACTGCTCTCGTTAAGGTTACAAACGATATCCGGCTGAACACTGACGCAGGCAAAGTCTCAATCCTAATCCTGTTAGATCTAAGTGCTGCCTTTGATACTGTCGACCATGAGATCCTCTTACAGAGACTAGAGGACTGGGTTGGCGTCGCTGGCACCGCCCTAAGTTGGTTTAGGTCTTACCTTGAAGACAGGAAGTACTTTGTGGAGATTGGAAACTGTGTCTCAGATCATATGGCCCTGACCTGTGGAGTACCACAGGGGTCGATCCTGGGACCTCTTCTGTTCAATCTCTACATGCTGCCGTTAGGTCAGTTAATACGCAGAAACAAAGTTTCCTATCATAACTATGCAGACGACACTCAGATCTATGTCTCACTGACTGCAGGAGAACATGGACCAGTGGACTCACTCCTTCACTGTATCCAACAGATCAGTGAGTGGATGCAAAACAACTTCCTTCAGCTAAACGCAGACAAAACTGAAATGATTGTCTTTGGTCCCCAGAAACAAAGAGAGAGCGTCATCTGTCACCTACAGTCTCTCTCCCTAAAACCTTCAAACAAGGTCAGAAATCTAGGGGTAATACTGGACTCAGACTTAAATTTTAATAGCCACATCAAATCAGTAACATCAGCAGCTTTTTACCATCTAAAAAACATTGCCAGGATCAAAAACATAGTGTCTAAAGCAGACTTGGAGATTCTTATCCATGCATTTGTCTCCAGTAGGTTAGACTACTGCAATGGCCTGCTCACAGGTCTGTCCAAACAGGCTGTAAAACAGCTGCAGTACATTCAAAATGCAGCAGCTCGAGTCCTGACTAGAACCAGGAAGTACGACCATATTTAGTCCGGTCCTCAGGTCTCTGCACTGGCTTCCTGTGGCTCAGAGAATAGACTTTAAAACAGCTCTGCTTGTTACAAGTCTCTCCATGGCCTCGCACCAAAATATATTAGTGACATGTTAGTCCCATATGAACCAGCCCGGACTCTGAGGAGCACAGGGACTGGACTCCTGTTAGTGCCCAGAGTCAGAACTAAACATGGGGAGGCTGCTTTTCAGATTCATGCTGCTAAAATCTGGAACAATCTTCCTGAAGATGTGAGACAGGCCTCCTCTCTGACAATGTTTAAAACCAGGTTAAAAACGGTGCTGTTTAGCTATGCATACAACTGAGGGATTTTATATTTTTATCTTTCGTTTTAATGTTCTGTAATTATTTATGATTTTAATGCTATCTTGTTCAGCACTTTGAGTTGCCTTGTGTATGAATTGTGCTATACAAATAAACTTGCCTTGCCTTGCCTTGCCTTGCAGCAATCAACTGATCCGTCTGATTTGGTTTCATCAACAGATAAAGCTGTGTGTGCAGCTGTGTGTGCGGCTGTGTGTGCAGCTGTGTGTGCAGCTGTGTGTGCAATTCCATAATTCCATGCTTTTTAATTATGTTTCCTAACGGCAGCATAGAGTGTGAAAAGAATCGGTCCGAGTACCGACCCCTGAGGCACACCGAATT
>OZ035826.1:5130677-5158177 GCA_964034765.1 Knipowitschia caucasica
GGACAAAACAATGGAATTGGTTTCCAAGCCAAACGCGACAGCTGCAGTGTGGGAGCATTTCGGATTTAAACCGAATGCCCGTGGTGAACCACTGAACATGTGCGAGTCGGTGTGTCGCATTTGTTGGAAAACAGTAGCAGTTAAAAGCGGCAACACAACAAACTTACATATGCATCTACAACACAATCAGTTTATTGTGTTCTACCGTTAAATATTCGTTAAAAATAAAAGTTTATTTCTCTTTGAAAAGGTGTACCTGCATTATCATTGTAATCGATGATCTCAGAACGACAATATAATCGCTTATCGCAATAATTTCTGAGACAATTAATCGTCCAGCAAAATTTGTTATCGTGACAGGCCTATCCATGACTTGGTCTCCTTTGGTCTGCTTTGGTTTATGTTGGCCTGCTTTGGTCTGCCTTGTTCTGCTTTGGTTTATGTTGGCCTGCTTTGGTCTGCTCTGTTTTAAAGCCTCTTGTGTCTGATCTGAAGCTGTGTTTGACTCTCTCATGTTTGAAACTTGTCTCTGTGAAAACGTTGCTGTTGGAACTGGACCTCCCTCTGTCACAGACCTCCCTCTGTCACAGACGCTCTGGAGACACGTTTGTACCGTATATTTCAGCTCCTGATGTTTTCCCAGAATGCCTCTGTGCTCAGATTAGCAACAGCGGCGTCTAAACGTCTCTGAGTCGACGATGATCCGCTTTGAGGAGTCTCCAGTGTCTCTGCTTTAGTCCATTTAATGCAGCTGCATCTCTATGGTCTCTCTCTGGTCTCTCTCTGGTCTCTCTCTCTGGTCTCTCTCTCTGGTCTCTCTCTCTGGTCTCTCTCTGGTCTCTCTATGGTCTCTCTCTGGTCTCTCTCTGGTCTCTCTCTGGTCTCTCTCTGGTCTCTCTCTCTGGTCTCTCTCTCTGGTCTCTCTCTGGTCTCTCTCTCTGGTCTCTCTTTCTGGTCTCTCTCTGGTCTCTCTCTGGTCTCTCTCTCTGGTCTCTCTCTGGTCTCTCTCTGGTCTCTCTCTTTGTGGTTTCTCTCTTTGGTCAGCTGTGGCTGAGTGGTTTTCACAGCTAGAAGGTCCTGAGTTTGATTCCTGGGCGAAACCCTTTCTGAGTGGAGTTTGTATGTTCTCCCTGTGTCTGAGACCAGACCACCTTGGTGGTGATGGGAGGGGCCGATAGCACAGACTGGTTGCCTCGCTTCTGTCAGTGTGCCCCAGGGCAGCTGTGGCTACAGTAGTTTATCACTGCTGTGTTTGGAGAGAAAGAATAATTTCCATAAAAACACTGTTTAAACCTGATGCTCTCCCGATCTTTGGGTTTGTATTTTGCTGCTCTCTCTGGTCTGGTCTGGTCCTGATGTGGTCTGGTCTGGTCTGGTCCTGATGTGATCTGGTCTGGTCCTGATTCGGTCTGGTCTGGTCTGGTCCTGATGTGATCTGGTCTGGTCCTGATGCGGTCTGGTCTGGTCTGGTCCTGGTCTTGTCCGTCACAGCAGGAGGACTTTGAGTTTACGTCTGCACAAAAATGATCTCTTTGGTTCAGGCTAATATTCCAGGACAATCCAGCGTGAAGGAGGCGCAGTCAGCACAGAAGGAGGCGCAGTCAGCACAGACTCAGAGAGGATTAAGTTCCAGAAAGAAGAGAAAACGTCCGAGCTGCAGCCGCCGTGACATTTGACATTAATCACAGTTTAGCGCCGTCACGGTGAAGCGGAAGAAAATGGCCGCCACGTTGGCTGAGTGGTTAGCCCTCTCGCTTCTCAGGAAGAAGGTCCAGGTTTCGAGTGTCGGTCAGAATAGGGCCTTTCTGAGTTTGCATGTTCTCCCAGTGTCTGCGTAGGTTTCCTCCAGGTGCTCTGGTTTCCCCTTCCTCTAAAACCATGTACAATAGGTCTGACAGCGCAAGGTTTGTGACTCTGTGAAAGAAACTATAGAAATAACAACAGACTTACTTAGTTCCATACTTAAGCCTAGTGTATAGTTGCGCGGCGCTGCTTACGTTAGCGGTTGACCTACACAAGCACAATTTAATTTATACTCCTTGCGGAGTTTTGAGGAGAATGTTGTAATCCCACAACCAACCACATGATGGCGACCTCACAGGAGTTGCTTGAGAAACCAAAGCGGTCTCATTTACGCTGCTCCTTCCTCCTCGTCAGAACAAAAACAAGAGTGAAGCTGTTTGAGATCATTACATGTGTTTCTACTGTAGGTTTATGTGACTGTTCTAAACTCATCGTTTCAACTCATTTAACTGTGATGCTGTGAATAAAGACACAGTTCTGTTGGAAACATAGTTATTATTAAAGTGTTTTCAGCACAAACTGCAAAACAATAAGTGGTAAATATCTGAGACAAACATGAACTATTTACAAGAACAGGAGGAACAGACGCAGCTACGATTCAAACAAGACAGGAACAGTTTATAAGTTATATATATGTTAGATATATGTTAGATATAAGTTAGATATATGTTAGATATAAGTTAGATATATGTTAGATATAAGTTAGATATATGTTAGATATAAGTTAGATAGTCCACAGTCTCCTGTATATCAGGCTCTGAGCCCAAACTGCTTTTCCTTCGAAGCACAAAGCTCTCTGCTCCATAGTGCCTCGTCCATGCTCCTGCTGCAGCCGCTCCGTGCTTCCTTCCAAAACACACACACGGACCAATCACAGCGGAGCTTCCTTGCGGCGACCCTTACGTAGTTAGAACATTTTGATGCTGCGCGGCAGGCAACGTAAGGGCCTGCGGTGACCAACGCGTTGCGCAAGTGACGTCACGTCACCTCCGTAAGCTCCGCGCCGCGCAAGTATACACTAGGCTTTAGTTACTTACTTAGTTACATACTTAGTTACTTATTTAGTTCCAAGTCTCCAACACTTTTCATGTTTTTGTGTTTAGAGAAAGTGAACATACGTTTAGAGCGTAATACATTTGCAGAAACCATGACGACGGACAGATGTGTGGATCTAATTAAAACAACATCTGTCAGGAGTCTTCAGGAGAGAGAGGAGAGAGTGAGGAGAGGAGAGGAGGAGGGAGAGAGAAGAGGAGAGGAGAGGAGGAGGGAGAGAGAAGAGGAGAGGAGGAGGGAGAGAGAAGAGGAGAGGAGGAGGGAGGTGAGAGAGAAGAGAAGAGAGAGAGAAGAGAGGAGAGAGAGGAAGGGAGAGAGAGAGGAGAGGAGAAGAGAGGAGAGAGGAGAGAGGGAGGAGAGGAGAGGAGAGGAGGAGGGAGGTGTGGTGAGGAGAGAAGAGAGGAGAGAGAGAGAGGAGAGGAAAAGAGTGGAATGAGGAGTGGAGGAGAGAGGAGAAGAGGGGAGTGGAGAGGTTTAAGGAGAGAGAAGAGAGGAGGAGGGAGGAGAGGGAAGAGGAGTGCAGAGGAGATGAGATGGGAAAGGAGAGAGGGGAGACGGGGGAGGAAGGAGAAGAGGAAGGAGAGAAGCGAGAAAGAGAACTCTGCTGGATCCAAAATAAGAACACAGTGTGAGGTCAGAGTGTGTCGGGGTCTGTAGTTTAGGCCTGTCACGCAGCGAGTGGGAACAGGAACAAACACATGGAGCGGGGGACATTTTGGCTCTGATGAACGAGAGCAGGGAGCGTGTGCAGATCAGAGGAGGAGGAGGCTGTATTTGGGGCAGCTGCGGCAGCGGGAAAACCGGATTACCATCACTCAGAGGACACAGGCTTTACCCATAACCGGATTTTACCATTTAGTGATGAGAGAGACCAGAGAGAGACCAGCGAGAGACCAGGGAGAGACCAGAGAGAGACCAGAGAGAGACCAGGGAGAGACCAGAGAGAGACCAGAGAGAGAGACCAGAGAGAGACCAGAGAGAGACCAGAGAGAGACCAGAGAGAGACCAGGGAGAGACCAGAGAGAGACCAGAGAGAGACCAGAGAGAGACCAGAGAGAGAGACCAGAGAGAGACCAGAGAGAGACCAGAGAGAGACCAGAGAGAGACCAGCGAGAGAGCAGAGAGAGAGACCAG
Source organism: Knipowitschia caucasica (assembly GCA_964034765.1). Taxonomy (NCBI): domain Eukaryota; kingdom Metazoa; phylum Chordata; class Actinopteri; order Gobiiformes; family Gobiidae; genus Knipowitschia; species Knipowitschia caucasica. The sequence continues at coordinate 5,134,671 of OZ035826.1, forward strand.
AGAGAGACCAGGGAGAGACCAGAGAGAGACCAGAGAGAGACCAGAGAGAGACCAGAGAGAGACCAGAGAGAGACTAGAGAGAGACTAGAGAGAGACCAGAGAGAGACCAGAGAGAGACCAGAGAGAGACCAGAGAGAGACTAGAGAGAGACCAGAGAGAGACCAGAGAGAGACCAGAGAGAGAGCAGCGAGAGAGCAGAGAGAGACCAGAGAGAGACCAGGGAGAGACCAGGGAGAGACCAGGGAGAGACCAGGGAGAGACCAGAGAGAGACCAGGGAGAGACCAGGGAGAGACCAGGGAGAGACCAGGGAGAGACCAGAGAGAGACCATAGAGAGACTAGAGAGAGACTAGGGAGAGACCAGGGAGAGACCAGGGAGAGACCAGGGAGAGACCAGAGAGAGACCAGGGAGAGACCAGAGAGAGACCAGGGAGAGACCAGGGAGAGACCAGAGAGAGACCATAGAGAGACTAGAGAGAGACCAGGGAGAGACCAGAGAGAGAGCAGCGAGAGAGCAGAGAGAGACCAGAGGGAGACCAGAGAGATCAGAGAGAGACCAGAGAGAGACCAGGGAGAGACCAGAGAGAGACCATAGAGAGACTAGAGAGAGACCAGGGAGAGACCAGGGAGAGACCAGGGAGAGACCAGAGAGAGACCAGGGAGAGACCAGGGAGAGACCAGGGAGAGACCAGGGAGAGACCAGAGAGAGACCATAGAGCAGGGGTGCTCACACTTTTTCAGCATGCGAGCTACTTATAAAAGGATCAAGTCAAAATGATCTACCTACTACAAAAATGCAAATCATATATTTATTTCAAAAAATATTCTGTATACCTACAATGTATGTTTATGTACATGCAAAACTGCATGAGCCAATATAGCACAACACAACACAATTACCTATGTACATTTTTTGTCATTACCCGAGTTTACTCTGATGACTTGCACTGAATTGAATCGGCCAGGGAGGCATAGTCCGGAAAATTGGTGGTAACTCGCTGACAAGTTTGTCGTTGTTGAGCTTTCCTGCACTGAGCGCGGTTGTTTGCGCATGTGCAGTCACCTAAGTGTCAGTAAAACATTACTGAGTAAAACACAGATGTCATTTGACTGTGGTGCCATGTCCATATGCCATGCCTATTTTTTTTAAATCCAAATATTTCCCCTCCTCAGTTTATAAAATAATTTGCATCCACACATCTGCGTTATCAATCACGTTCGTAACATTCCAAACATGTGCGTCTCTTACGTCCTGCGTTGGGGAAAAACACAGAAGTGGGCGGAGCTTTGATGCAGACGCCGGTAACGGCACTTTTACAGTCATAGAAGACACTCAGAGTAAAGACGTATGTTTACAAGCACTGACCCCGTCCTCAGCCCTGGGTTAGTCCTGGTTTAGTCCTGGTTTAGTCCTGGTTTAGTCCTGGTTTAGTCCTGGTTTGGTTGTTTTCGAGCGTGAGTCCCCGCGATCACTTTGCTGCTCTCTGATGTGGAGGATGTTCGCTGCTGCGAGCATCTCACAGCGGACAATTTTTAAGGTAGTATGATCCATGCTTGAGTGATCAGAGGAATTTAGGGAGGTACTGTGGCGTGCGAGAACGCAAAACTCTGGTTATCTCTGTCTACACACAAATGCATTAACGGAGTTTTCAAAAATCTCCACTTTGCCCGGAGTTTTTTGTATATATTTGTTTAGAATGTGTAATTTTTTCATTTATTTAATGCGATCTACCAATACTACCTTTGCGATCGACTGGTAGATCGCGATCGACGTATTGAGCACCCCTGCTATAGAGAGACTAGAGAGAGACTAGGGAGAGACCAGGGAGAGACCAGGGAGAGACCAGGGAGAGACCAGGGAGAGACCAGAGAGAGACCAGGGAGAGACCAGAGAGAGACCAGAGAGAGACCAGGGAGAGACCAGAGAGAGACTAGGGAGAGACCAGGGAGAGACCAGGGAGAGACCAGGGAGAGACCAGGGAGAGACCAGAGAGAGACCAGGGAGAGACCAGGGAGAGACCAGGGAGAGACCAGGGAGAGACCAGGGAGAGACCAGGGAGAGACCAGAGAGAGACCAGAGAGAGACCAGAGAGAGACCAGGGAGAGACCAGGGAGAGACCAGAGAGAGACCATAGAGAGACCAGAGAGAGACCAGAGAGAGACCAGGGAGAGACCAGGGAGAGACCAGGGAGAGACCAGGGAGAGACCAGGGAGAGACCAGGGAGAGACCAGGGAGAGACCAGAGAGAGACCAGAGAGAGACCAGGGAGAGACCAGGGAGAGACCAGAGAGAGACCAGGGAGAGACCAGGGAGAGACCAGAGAGAGACCATAGAGAGACCAGAGAGAGACCAGAGAGAGACCAGGGAGAGACCAGAGAGAGACCAGGGAGAGACCAGGGAGAGACCAGAGAGAGACTAGGGAGAGACCAGGGAGAGACCAGGGAGAGACCAGGGAGAGACCAGGGAGAGACCAGAGAGAGACCAGGGAGAGACCAGAGAGAGACCAGGGAGAGACCAGGGAGAGACCAGAGAGAGACCATAGAGAGACTAGAGAGAGACTAGGGAGAGACCAGGGAGAGACCAGGGAGAGACCAGGGAGAGACCAGGGAGAGACCAGGGAGAGACCAGAGAGAGACCAGGGAGAGACCAGGGAGAGACCAGAGAGAGACCATAGAGAGACCAGAGAGAGACTAGAGAGAGACTAGGGAGAGACCAGGGAGAGACCAGGGAGAGACCAGGGAGAGACCAGGGAGAGACCAGAGAGAGACCAGGGAGAGACCAGGGAGAGACCAGAGAGAGACCAGGGAGAGACCAGGGAGAGACCAGAGAGAGACCATAGAGAGACTAGAGAGAGACCAGGGAGAGACCAGAGAGAGAGCAGCGAGAGAGCAGAGAGAGACCAGAGAGACAACTGAGAAAATTTGATTATGTGTGTGTGTGTGTGTGTGTCTCTGTGTGTGTGTGTGTGTGTCTGTGTGTGTGTGTGTGTGTGTGTGTGTGTCTCTGTGTGTGTCTGTGTGTGTGTCTGTGTGTGTGTCTGTGTGTGTGTGTGTCCCTGTGTGTGAGTGACATTTTCCTGGACCTCCTCTGGGTGAATCTTTTGTTCTACAGAAATGTCAGGTCTGAGGTTTGGAATCGCACTGTTCCAGGCTCTAATCTAAACGACTGCAGGAAGTGTTTTGGCCCAAAGGCACAAGGGCAGAGCCAAAGATTACACTGGACTCAGAGGAATCGTTCTGAATGTTAAAGAAGCTATACCCGATTTTTTTTCTAATGAGTTCATAAAATGTTTATCACTACATACAAGTTGTATTATAATCCTTAACTTAGTCGAAAACTTGAGCTCTTTGATTCAGCTGTGTATGAATTCTGCCCGCTCTCCTCCAATCACAGAACGAGGCTGCCTCCTCTAGCCTCTACAGCGCTGCTAAACACAGTAGCATGTTAGCATAAGTGGCTATAACTCCTCTGGCTGTAACTGCAGACACAGCAAAACAGCCCAAACCACACAACAGTGAGGAAGAGAAGAGGAACTAAAGCCAAAACATGATCAAAGAAGAAACCAAGCGCTGAACAGAGCTAGCTTACATTGTAAGTAAATTTGGAACAATCTTCCTGAAGATGTGAGACAGGCCTCCTCTCTGACAATGTTTAAAACAAGGTTAAAAACAGTTCTGTTTAGCTGCAAATACAATTGAAGGATTATATATTTTTATCTTTCTTTTTAATGTACTGTTAAAAAGACTAAAAAGGAGATGGCCAAAGCTAGGCTAAATGCTAAAGCTAGGCTAAAGCTAGGCTTAAGCTAAAGCTAAATGCCTCACTCGGGCTCATTACATACGTCACAGTAAACTCAGATCCAATGGTTTCAATCTGCAAAAGAAGTTAGCCCCTCCCACCTGTTAACAGAGTCTATGGAGCACATCCAGACCTTAGTATGAAACGAAAGGAGTACAATGGTGTGGTAAGACCAGGATACAGCTTTAAAGCTACATACAAGCTGTAAATGTTACGTACCCCAGCTTTAAATATAGAATTTGGACATTGGTCTTGATGCCGGTGACACCAGTTTGAAAAAGGCCCATGTAGACAGAGGGGGTGGGGGTGGATGGAGCTAAACACAGCTGCAGGTCTGTGATGTGTTGAACAGAGAAAACACTGTTCATTTAATGAAGTGAATGAGACGAACCCACACACAGCTGTTCCTGTCTGCACACCCTCCCTCCTCTGTCTCCCCCTCACCCTCCCTCCTCTGTCTCCCCCTCACCCTCCCTCCTCTGTCTGCACCTCACCCTCCCTCCTCTGTCTGCACCTCACCCTCCCTCCTCTGTCTGCACCTCACCCTCCCTCCTCTGTCTGCACCTCACCCTCCCTCCTCTGTCTCCCCCTCACCCTCCCTCCTCTGTCTGCACCTCACCCTCCCTCCTCTGTCTCCCCCTCACCCTCCCTCCTCTGTCTGCACCTCACCCTCCCTCCTCTGTCTCCCCCTCATCCTCCCTCCTCTGTCTCCCCCTCACCCTCCCTCCTCTGTCTGCACCTCACCCTCCCTCCTCTGTCTCCCCCTCACCCTCCCTCCTCTGTCTGCACCTCACCCTCCCTCCTCTGTCTCCCCCTCACCCTCCCTCCTCTGTCTGCACCTCCCCCTCCCTCCTCTGTCTCCCCCTCACCCTCCCTCCTCTGTCTGCACCTCACCCTCCCTCCTCTGTCTCCCCCTCACCCTCCCTCCTCTGTCTGCACCTCACCCTCCCTCCTCTGTCTGCACCTCACCCTCCCTCCTCTGTCTCCCCCTCACCCTCCCTCCTCTGTCTGCACCTCACCCTCCCTCCTCTGTCTCCCCCTCACCCTCCCTCCTCTGTCTCCCCCTCACCCTCCCTCCTCTGTCTCCCCCTCACCCTCCCTCCTCTGTCTGCACCTCACCCTCCCTCCTCTGTCTGCACCTCACCCTCCCTCCTCTGTCTGCACCTCACCCTCCCTCCTCTGTCTGCACCTCACCCTCCCTCCTCTGTCTCCCCCTCACCCTCCCTCCTCTGTCTGCACCTCACCCTCCCTCCTCTGTCTGCACCTCACCCTCCCTCCTCTGTCTCCCCCTCACCCTCCCTCCTCTGTCTGCACCTCACCCTCCCTCCTCTGTCTGCACCTCACCCTCCCTCCTCTGTCTCCCCCTCACCCTCCCTCCTCTGTCTGCACCTCACCCTCCCTCCTCTGTCTGCACCTCACCCTCCCTCCTCTGTCTGCACCTCACCCTCCCTCCTCTGTCTCCCCCTCACCCTCCCTCCTCTGTCTCCCCCTCACCCTCCCTCCTCTGTCTGCACCTCACCCTCCCTCCTCTGTCTGCACCTCACCCTCCCTCCTCTGTCTGCACCTCACCCTCCCTCCTCTGTCTCCCCCTCACCCTCCCTCCTCTGTCTCCCCCTCACCCTCCCTCCTCTGTCTGCACCTCACCCTCCCTCCTCTGTCTCCACCTCACCCTCCCTCCTCTGTCTCCCCCTCACCCTCCCTCCTCTGTCTCCCCCTCACCCTCCCTCCTCTGTCTCCCCCTCACCCTCCCTCCTCTGTCTGCACCTCACCCTCCCTCCTCTGTCTCCCCCTCACCCCCCTCCTCTGTCTCCCCCTCACCCTCCCTCCTCTGTCTCCCCCCCACCCTCCCTCCTCTGTCTCCCCCTCACCCTCCCTCCTCTGTCTGCACCTCACCCTCCCTCCTCTGTCTCCCCCTCACCCTCCCTCCTCTGTCTCCCCCTCACCCTCCCTCCTCTGTCTCCCCCCCACCCTCCCTCCTCTGTCTCCCCCTCACCCTCCCTCCTCTGTCTGCACCTCACCCTCCCTCCTCTGTCTCCCTCCCCCCTCCCCTCCTCGTCTCCCTCCCCTACCCCCTCTGTCTCACACCTCACCCTCCCTCCTCTGTCTGCACCTCACCCTCCCTCCTCTGTCCCCCCTCACCCTCCCTCCTCTGTCTGCACCTCACCCTCCCTCCTCTGTCCTCTGTCTCCCCTCACCCTCCCTCCTCTGTCTGCACCTCACCCTCCCTCCTCTGTCTCCCCCTCTCCCCTCCCTCGTCTCCTCCTCCCCCCCCTCCTCTGTCTGCACCTCACCCTCCCTCCTCTGTCTCCCCCTCACCCTCCCTCCCTCTGTCCCTCCCCCTCACCCTCCCTCCTCTGTCTGCACCTCACCCTCCCTCCTCTGTCTCCCCCTCACCCTCCCTCCTCTGTCTGCACCTCACCCTCCCTCCTCTGTCTCCCCCTCACCCTCCCTCCCTGTCTGCACCTCACCTCCCTCCTCTGTCCCCCTCCTCACCTCCCCTCCTCTGTCTCCCCTCACCCTCCCTCCTCTGTCTCCCCCCCTCACCCTCCCTCCTCTGTCCACCTCACCCTCCCCCTCCCCCTCCCTCCCTCCTCTGTCTCCCTCACCCTCCCTCCTCTGTCTGCACCTCACCCTCCCTCCTCTGTCTCCCCCTCACCCTCCCTCCTCTGTCTGCACCCTCACCCTCACCCTCCTCTGTCTCCCCCTCACCCTCCCTCCTCTGTCTGCACCTCACCCTCCCTCCTCTGCCCCTCTGTCTGCACCTCACCTCCCTCCCTCCTCTGTCTCCCCCTCACCCTCCCTCCTCTGTCTGCACCTCACCCTCCCTCCTCTGTCTGCACCTCACCCTCCCTCCTCTGTCTCCCCCTCACCCTCCCTCCTCTGTCTGCACCTCACCCTCCCTCCTCTGTCTGCACCTCACCCTCCCTCCTCTGTCTCCCCCTCACCCTCCCTCCTCTGTCTCCCCTCACCCTCCCTCCTCTGTCTCCCCCTCACCCTCCCTCCTCTGTCTGCACCTCACCCTCCCTCCTCTGTCTCCACCTCACCCTCCCTCCTCTGTCTCCCCCTCACCCTCCCTCCTCTGTCTGCACCTCACCCTCCCTCCTCTGTCTGCACCTCACCCTCCCTCCTCTGTCTGCACCTCACCCTCCCTCCTCTGTCTGCACCTCACCCTCCCTCCTCTGTCTGCACCTCACCCTCCCTCCTCTGTCTCCCCCTCACCCTCCCTCCTCTGTCTGCACCTCACCCTCCCTCCTCTGTCTCCCCCCCACCCTCCCTCCTCTGTCTGCACCTCACCCTCCCTCCTCTGTCTCCCCCTCACCCTCCCTCCTCTGTCTCCCCCTCACCCTCCCTCCTCTGTCTGCACCTCACCCTCCCTCCTCTGTCTGCACCTCACCCTCCCTCCTCTGTCTGCACCTCACCCTCCCTCCTCTGTCTGCACCTCACCCTCCCTCCTCTGTCTCCCCCTCACCCTCCCTCCTCTGTCTGCACCTCACCCTCCCTCCTCTGTCTCCCCCTCACCCTCCCTCCTCTGTCTGCACCTCACCCTCCCTCCTCTGTCTCCCCCTCACCCTCCCTCCTCTGTCTCCCCCTCACCCTCCCTCCTCTGTCTCCCCCTCACCCTCCCTCCTCTGTCTGCACCTCACCCTCCCTCCTCTGTCTCCCCCTCACCCTCCCTCCTCTGTCTGCACCTCACCCTCCCTCCTCTGTCTCCCCCTCACCCTCCCTCCTCTGTCTGCACCTCCCCCTCCCTCCTCTGTCTCCCCCTCACCCTCCCTCCTCTGTCTGCACCTCACCCTCCCTCCTCTGTCTCCCCCTCACCCTCCCTCCTCTGTCTGCACCTCACCCTCCCTCCTCTGTCTGCACCTCACCCTCCCTCCTCTGTCTCCCCCTCACCCTCCCTCCTCTGTCTGCACCTCACCCTCCCTCCTCTGTCTCCCCCTCACCCTCCCTCCTCTGTCTCCCCCTCCCCCTCCCTCCTCTGTCTCCCCCTCACCCTCCCTCCTCTGTCTCCCCCTCACCCTCCCTCCTCTGTCTGCACCTCACCCTCCCTCCTCTGTCTGCACCTCACCCTCCCTCCTCTGTCTCCCCCTCACCCTCCCTCCTCTGTCTGCACCTCACCCTCCCTCCTCTGTCTGCACCTCACCCTCCCTCCTCTGTCTCCCCCTCCCTCCTCTGTCTCCCCCTCACCCTCCCTCCTCTGTCTCCCCCTCACCCTCCCTCCTCTGTCTGCACCTCACCCTCCCTCCTCTGTCTGCACCTCACCCTCCCTCCTCTGTCTGCACCTCACCCTCCCTCCTCTGTCTCCCCCTCACCCTCCCTCCTCTGTCTCCCCCTCACCCTCCCTCCTCTGTCTGCACCTCACCCTCCCTCCTCTGTCTGCACCTCACCCTCCCTCCTCTGTCTCCCCCTCACCCTCCCTCCTCTGTCTCCCCCTCACCCTCCCTCCTCTGTCTCCCCCTCACCCTCCCTCCTCTGTCTCCCCCTCACCCTCCCTCCTCTGTCTCCCCCACCCTCCCTCCTCTGTCTCCCCCTCACCCTCCCTCCTCTGTCTGCACCTCACCCTCCCTCCTCTGTCTGCACCTCACCCTCCCTCCTCTGTCTCCCCCTCACCCTCCCTCCTCTGTCTGCACCTCACCCTCCCTCCTCTGTCTCCCCCTCACCCTCCCTCCTCTGTCTGCACCTCACCCTCCCTCCTCTGTCTCCCCCTCACCCTCCCTCCTCTGTCTGCACCTCACCCTCCCTCCTCTGTCTGCACCTCACCCTCCCTCCTCTGTCTCCCCCTCACCCTCCCTCCTCTGTCTGCACACCCTCCCTCCTCTCTGTCCACCTCCCTCCTGTCTCCCCGTCATTCTTTCTCCTCTCTCCTCCTCATCCTTCTCTCTCCTCCTCTCCCTTCTCTCTCTCCCCCTTGGTCTCCCTCCTCTCACCTCCAGTTAAGAGAAAAAATCACTTGTGAATCTTCAAAATCCCATTTAATCAAAGCTCAGATAAAGTCTGTGGTTCTAAACACACAGGTTCTGAAGGAGGATACACACTTCAGACAGAGACACACAACAATGAAAACATGAGGATTTTAGCCTCAGGAAAAACACAATCAAATTATGTTTTTTTGTGTCACAGAAGCAGTGTCTGTAAAGGGCAAAGTGGAATTGTTGATTTGCCAAAAGTTTATAAGGAAAGGCCAGAGGGGGCGGGTCCTGGCTCCAAAGGTCCAAGAGCACGAGCTGCAATGTCACTCCCCTCGGTGGGGGTGGACCCGGAAGGAGAATTACCCAAAACTTTACAGGACGGACCGAAAGTGGCTCCTGGTCCAAAAGTGGCTCCTGGTCCTCTTGATTCCAGATGCTGTCTGAGGGGAGTATACGTATATATTTTTGGACCAGTCTAGTTTGGCCGCTGTGGACTTTAGAATGCACTCGTTAAATGAATGAGGCTCGTGCAGCTGACACATGCACAAATGTGTTTTTTCACATTTTCCCCGCGACCATTTTGAAAAAGCCACAGAAGGCTAAAGTGATGTCACATTAGTTTCAACAGCAGAGAAAGGCGTCGCTACATCTGTGAGTATTTAAAGTCCATGAGCAAGGTATGTTTATTTGTATAGCACAACCTAACCCTCACACACAAAATTATCATCATAATAATCCTAGTATCCTAACTCCTAGCATACCTAACAAACATACAACGGTCGAAAAGTATAAAACATTCTTTGGTCTGTGAGAACAGTCGTCACGGTAACCACTACAGTCACACAACTCAACACATAATGACCAAAACATAACAAGAGAGTTATGACAGTTATTCTAGATTTAAAACGACACATTACATTTGTAGTTTCTCAGTTTGGACTCAGTGTTTACCCCAGAACCAGGCCCAAAGCGAGGCCGAGCCAGGCCCAGAGCCAGGCCCAGAGCCAGGCCCAGAGCCAGGACCAGAGCCAGGCCCAGAGCCAGGCCCAGAGCCAGGCCCAGAGCCAGGCCCAGAGCCAGGACCAGAGCCAGGCCCAGAGCCAGGCCCAGAGCCAGGCCCAGAGCCAGGCCCAGAACCAGGTCCAGACCACAGACTGTGCTAGCTCAATAAAGCCCAGTAGGGAAGTGCTCATGGTGAAGTTTTGCTCCAACTCGCTCTATGGGTCTGGTGTCGGGACTGAGCCTGGTCTTCAGTCACAAAAAATGACCACATATAATGATAATAATAACTGGGAAAAAATAAAATCCATATTAAAATATAATTCAAATATATTATAATGTATAATGACAACCCATCGGCTTTTTGTGTAAAGTTCTTCCGGTTTAGTCCTGGTTTAGTCCTGGTTTGGTCCTGGTTTAGTCCTGGTTTAGTCCTGTTTTAGTCCTGGTTTAGTCCTGTTTTAGTCCTGGTTTAGTCCTGGTTTAGTCCTGTTCCTCCTGTTTTGCTCTGACCGGCTTGTGTCCCTGTGACCACTTTGCGGCTCTCTGATTGGTCGACGTCTTACTGGTCAAAATAAATATTGAAATGTATTTAAATTCTGATATTAATAAAACAATGAAATTCGAAAATGGTTTTTGAGCTGAAGTCCAAGCCCAAGTCTGGTCTGACCCTCGGACTTGTCTTGGGTCTCGGGTCTGGAATTCGGTTCTGGTCTGGCCTCGGGTCTGGCCTCGGGTCTGGTCTCGGGTCTGGTCTCGGGTCTGGGTCAGGAGGCGATGTGGTTCTTGCGGTGGTAGTCACGGTAACAGTTGCGGGAGCTGTTGAAGCACATGGTCTTGAGGCAGACCGAGCAGTAGACCTGGGTCTTGTTTCCACACATGACACATGTTCTCCGGCCTCGAGTCCCCCGCATCCGAGAGGGGACGCCCCGAAGCTGCTCCGCGAAGGCCGCCGGCAAGTGGCCCAAGTGGACCAGACCCAAGTCCATCTCGGGACCAGAGGAGGGAGGGGAGACCAGGCTGAGGTCTGGGCCAGGACCAGAGGAGAGAATGGGCACGACCGGGTCCGAGGGGGGCCGCTGAAACACACATGAGACTATCTTTGTTCATTCTGTTCTTTAAAGCTGGGGTCTGTGACTTTAAAGCTCAGGTCTGTAACTTTAAAGCTGTAGGGTTAGCAAAACAGTTTGCTTCTATAACTAGATCTGCTCTGGTCCTGTTCTGGATCTTGGCTCCAAGTCTGGTCTGGGTCTAGGGTGTGGATCTGGTCCTGGTCTGTGCTGGTTCGGATCTGGGCCCTTAGTCTGGTCTGGGTCAGGGTCTGAGTCGGGTCTGTGTCCTGATCTGGGTCTGAGTCCTGGTCCTGTTCTGGTCTCATGTGAAAATGAACTTGGAGCTGTAAGTCCCTGAGTCCCTCTGAGTCTAAGTGATCCCTCTGAGTCCCTGTGAGTTCCTCTGAGTCCCTGTGAGTTCCTCTGAGTCCCTGTGAGTTCCTCTGAGTCCCTGTGATCCCTCTGACCTTCACGGCGATGGCGGCCTGGTACGTGGCGATGAGTCGTCTCTTGGGGGCGGAGCCTGCGTCGGCGAGCTCCAGCACCAGCGCCTCTCTGAAGGCTTTCTGCGTGAGGGGGCGGAGCCTGAGCTGGCGGTGGAGGATGAAGGCGTTGACGACCGCGATGTCCACGAAGTGAAAGAACAGCGTCTTGTACCAACGCCGCGTCTTGTGGAGCACGTTGTACGAGTGAATGAGAGCGTCTGATAGGTCCACGCCGCCCATGTGACCGTTGTAGTCCGTCACACAGTCAGGGACACGCACATGCTTCTCTGTCCACCTGCAGAGCACAGGGACCAGAGAGCACAGGGACTGAGAGAGCACAGGGACCAGAGAGCACAGGGACCAGAGAACACAGGGACAGAGAGCACAGGGACCGAGAGAGCACAGGGACTAGAGAGCACAGGGACCAGAGAAAGAAACCAGAGAAACCAGAGGGAGACCAGAGAGACCAGAGAGAGACCAGAGTGAGCCCAGAGAGCCTCACCTCCCGCTGTGGTCCTTGACTCTCCTCCTGACCGTGCCCTCGGCTGTGGCTGAGTGGAGGGTGCTGCAGATCGTGACTTCTCTGGCGTCGATCCACTTCACGAACAGCAGCTCGTTCTGCCGCAGCCATCGGATGGTGCCGCGCGGCGCCCGCAGCGAAGCAGCGCCAAGTCCGGGGCAGTCGCGCAGCGTGGAGCGCATGGTGCCGCAGGCCGACATCCGGTGCCGGCGCAGCAGGTGGCGGAAGAGCGTGGGGCTGCTGTAGTAATTATCTACGTAGAGTCTGTAACCGGAGCCGAGGGCGGTGGAGGACAGCAGCCGCATGACCACGTCGTACGCCTGACCGTGGCCTGACGGCGAGCCCTGACCGTGGCCCGACAGCGAGCTCTGACCGTGTCCCGATGGCAAGCTCACTCTACCATCGTACACAAAGAAGTTCACCGTGTAACCATGAGAGTCGGCCAGGACAAAGAGCTGAGAGAGAGAGAGCACACGTGTGAGAGAGACGAGAGAGAGGGAGAGAAGAGAGAGAGGAGGGAGAGAGAGAGAGGGAGAGAAGAGGAGAGAGAGGAGGGAGAGAGAGAGAGCCTTGAAGCCCTACATCAGGGCTGGCTTAGACTGGGAGCCATGTTTTAATGTGTTACTGCAAAGAGCCACATCACACAAATGTCACACATGAACACTACCGCACACACCAGATTTATGGTACTGGTCACACACCAAAATGATAATGATAATGATATGAACTGACTCCTACAGTACGAAAGGTCTCGTACCTTGAATCCCCACATGGTCTCGTACCTTGAATCCCCACTTGGTCTCGTACCTTGAATCCCCACTTGGTCTCGTACCTTGAATCCCCACTTGGTCTCGTACCTTGAATCCCCACTTGGTCTCGTACCTTGAATCCCCACTTGGTCTCGTACCTTGAATCCCCACTTGGTCTCGTACCTTGAATCCCCTCTTGGTCTCGTACCTTGAATCCCCACATGGTCTCGTACCTTGAATCCCCACTTAGTCTCGTACCTTGAATCCCCACTTGGTCTCGTACCTTGAATCCCCACATGGTCTCGTACCTTGAATCCCCACATGGTCTCGTACCTTGAATCCCCACATGGTCTCGTACCTTGAATCCCCACTTGGTCTCGTACCTTGAATCCCCACTTGGTCTCGTACCTTGAATCCCCACTTGGTCTCGTACCTTGAATCCCCACTTGGTCTCGTACCTTGAATCCCCACATGGTCTCGTACCTTGAATCCCCACTTGGTAGGCTTGTTCTTCACGTACTGCTTGAAGCCGATGCGCGCCTTGCTGCGCACCATGCGCTCGTCGATGCTGATGTGCTGGTGCGGGTGGTAGTGCGCCTGACAGGCCACCAGGAGGCGCTCATACAGCGGCCGCACACGGCATAGACGGTCGTGTTCGGGAGATCCCTTCTTCAGGTCGTTCTCCAGCTCCACTTCCGGGTCGTTCATGTGCAAACACCGGGAAATCTGGTTAAAGCGCACACGGTTCATGGTCCGGGACGGAAATGGCAACGTGAAGAGACGAGAACTCCTCCAGTAGTCCAACAGGGTCTTCAGGGGGACCAGACCTGAGGGAGACAGGGTTAGGACCATGTGGGACCAGACCTGAGGGAGACAGGGTTAGGACCATGTGGGACCAGACCTGAGGGAGACAGTGTTAGGACCATGTGGGACCAGACCTGAGGGAGACAAGGTTAGGACTAGGGGTGGGAACCTAAGGGTACCTCACGATACGATACGATACACAATACAAAGCTCACGATAACGATAATATCACGATATGACGATTATTGATATATTGGTTAGAAATATACAATATGCCAATTTATGGCATAAATAAAGGAAAAATACTCTTTATTTCATGATAAATAGAATGGAGATGCGTAATGTAGCCATATATTAAGTATTGATACCAATTTAAAAAAAAAACAAAGAAATAAAAAAATCAATTTTTTTTAATTTTTTTTCAAAATCGATATCGATACTTGGTAAATGCATATCGATAATCGAATTGCGGGAGAACGTATCGCGATATATCGAAAAATCTATATATCGTCACACCCCTAGTTAGGACTATGTGGGACTAGACCTGAGGGAGACAGGGTCAGGGACCATGTGGACCAGACCTGAGATAGAGAAGGTTAGGAACCATGTGGGACCATGTGGACCAGACCTGAGATAGAGAGAGTTAGGGACCATGTGGGACCAGGGGAACCAGGCCTGTAGCCTGAAGGAGAAGGTTATGGGACCTGAGGGACCATAGGACCATGTCCAGGTCTCCCATGGTGTGGGACAGATCCCTCACCCATGTAGATGACCAGAGCGATGTAGGAGTACATGTCCTTGAGGCAGACGGGGCTGAAGTGTGGCTGCCGTCGGCCGTAGGCGTTGGTGTTCGTCATGAGCGTGGACATGACGTCAGAGTCGAAGTACAGCTGGAAGAGCTGCAGCGGGGAGTAGGAGGAGGTGAGGCTGAGCTGAGGACCCACAAGACGGGAAGGTCTGAACCTCAGCTTTGGCACCGGGACGTCCGGCTCGTCGATGTCCCGCCACCGGAGGCTCTCTGTGACACACCACAACAAAGAAGTCCAGAGACCAGAGAGACAGACCAGAAAGACCAAAGAGACCAGAGAGACAGACCAGAAAGTCCAGAGAGAGACTAGAAAAAGAGAGACCAGAAAGACCAGAGAGAGACCAGAGAAAGACCAGAGAGAAAGACCAGAGAGAGATCTAAAGATGTGACAGAGATGAAAACTGGTGAAAAACAGAATGTTTTAACAGAAAAACCTCTTACCTCCTGGCTGCTCTTCCCCTTCTCTCCTCCCTCCACTTCTGGTCCTACTCTGGGTCTGGCCTCCTCTGGTCCTGGTCTGGGTCTGGCTCTGGGTCTGGCCTCCTCTGGTGCTGGTTCTGGTCTGGATCTGGCCTCCTCTGGTCCTGGTCCTGGTCTGGCCTGGTCCGGTCCCCTCGTCCCCAGCAGAGGAGCTCTCCTTTGGGCCTCTCTTACTCGGAGGCAGCTCCCACAGCTCGTCTGACCCGCTGTCTTCCTCTGAGGAGACGTCACTGCACAAAGGGACATTAATGACAGCGTAACGAGCCGCTGAGCTGGGTTTGGGTGAATGAAGCTCTCATGGTCAGAGTTCGGGCTGTTGCACGCTCAGCTCCTTCCTTTATGAAAATGTTTTTGTGAAAAATACCGTATTGCTAAAAATAAGTACTATATTGTGACCTACGTGATTCACTATAATGTGATTAATTTCTCTGCCTGATCTCTCTCTGGTCTCTCTCAGGGCCCTCTCTGGTCTCATTCTCTGGTCTCTCTCTGGTCTCTGTCTGCGCTCTGTCTGGTCTCTCTATGTTTGGTCTCTCTCTCTGCACTGTAAAAAAAAAAATGTTATTTTTACGGAAAAATACCGGCAGCTGTGGTTGCCAAAACACTACCGTTAAATTACGGTACAACATTACCTTCATTTAACAGTGATACAGTTGATTTCACAGTTAAATTATGTGTTTGATACAGCATTTAACCGCTAAAAAAAGAGTCGCGGAATTTAAAAAAAAACAATGTTTAACCTGAAAATATACATGGAAATTTGTATTTTCTTCTGGTTTAACACCATCATTTTTAAATGTAACCACTTTGTTTCCTACGGTAAATTACTGAATTAGTTGAGGTACTACCGTTAAAAAAAAAGTTGTTAATTGCTACCATGAAAAGTATTAACATCCCAAAAAACGTTATTTTACATGAAAAAATATCAAATTTGATGGGTCAACTCTTTATTGACAATTTGCAGTGTTGTAAATATCAACTCGAAATAAACAACATATCAAAGAATGAGAAGTACATTGGGTAAATGCTCATATGTTTACTTTCAGTGTCCAAACTTCAAAACCAAATGTTTTTGGCCAGGAAACCTTTTGTGGAACATTGCTAATCACAAGGTGGCATCAGTGAACATAGTGTATTATTAGAGCATCAAAATAAAAATCATCCCTAAAAAAGGAACTGAAGTGCAAAAGTTGCAAAATAACACATTTTCTGTATGACTGAATCAAATCCTAAAAAGGGGAGCAAAAGTGCCAAATCTAGCTGAACTAAAGTTTACTTACAATGTCCAGCATACACATTTTTTATCATCCCTCATCACTAGAAGGTCCACTCAGGGTCAGCAAGGTCAGTGATCAAAGTGAAGACTCTGGGATTGACTGCATACACCTTTTTCTTCCACTCGACTTTGGTGCCTCTCTCAGGATTAATAGGAAACAAACACCTTTATGAGAGAGAGAGAATTTACCTCAGGTAGGATAACAAATACCTTGCATTTTGTGATATTTTAAAGAGTAAGACATTTTACCTTTGGAGGAACTCCAGTGTAGATCATAGTTCCACTGTGTAGTGTATGTTGAAGCAGTAGTAACTGGCAAACATCAAAATAGCAAATAGCAGAGGTAAAGGAAATGATGTGGTCATTGACAATCTCTTGGTCAATGCTCAACATAAACGTCTCAGCAGCGAAGCAGGATGGTCCTAACAATGAATCCAAAATAGACAAAAGAAATTCGATGAGTCATACGACTGACAGAACTTATCAGGTACATTATTAGTCAGTGTCTCAAATTGAGCTGTGAGCTACAAATGAATGTTAGTATAGCAATGAAAGCTTGCAGGTTTGCTTTAGTGAACTTACCACACACAATGAGGCAGGGTGTTGGTGGCACATTCTCCATCTGAACATCCTCAGCAAGGCT
The DNA here is from genome assembly GCA_964034765.1 of Knipowitschia caucasica. Classification (NCBI taxonomy): domain Eukaryota; kingdom Metazoa; phylum Chordata; class Actinopteri; order Gobiiformes; family Gobiidae; genus Knipowitschia; species Knipowitschia caucasica. The sequence continues at coordinate 5,151,194 of OZ035826.1, forward strand.
GGTCTTATCCATGAACTGTAGGAGATGCTCTTCCTTCTCAGCAAAATGAGCCAGCAAGAGCACCACCATCTCGATGACCTCGTCAATGACATGCTGAGGACGGAGTTGGAGTGAATGAGTCTGCGAAAGCACAACAAAAAGATATTTTTTGAAATTATTACAACATATTCATTAACTTTATAACAGAATTGCATGTTGATACATGTACAAGTCAAAAGTAAAGGAGAATTCCAGTGTAAAATCTTTTTTTTTTTTTACATGTTTTGTATTACCATGCGCACACGTCAGGGTCATGGATCTTCCCTGTCAATAACAGAGGCATTAGATGATGTGCTATTTTTAATATTATGCCTGAAAATGCTTTGAACGCATTGCTGTAAGGCATGTTTGAACGTTGGAGAAAAAATGCATATTCACTGTTTGCAAAACCCTTTTGCTTGCAGAACGTGAATTCAGAAGTTTGAAACTTACTCTCCCTTACCGGCCATCTTTGACGTTACCCAGAACCATAAATGTAAACCAACTGACCTACTGTTTTTGACGGAAGGCGGTGTGTAGTCTACACATTTCAACAATACCACAACTTTCTGAACAGAAAAAGATGTATTTCAACGTCACAACGATTTTACACTGAATTCTCCTTTAAAGTACTTAACAGAAAAGTGTGCAGTGTTGTAGTGTCAATGCTTTACACTCACGGTTTGGGGCCCAGGCAGACACCAATCTTCTGGCTTGTATGGGTTTTAATACTGGCAGAAAGTCTCCTTCTGTAATGTACTGTAAATCTTCTGTCTTTGCTGCACCAAGTGCGTTCAAAAATATCTTCATCTGACTTGACCACTTGATCAGGCAAATCAGGAAACACAGCTAGAACAGCATAGGTCATCCTCTGTGATTCAGCCATATCTGAAAGACACATAAGAGAGAAAGTGTTCAATAATGGTTTTTTGATTTAGTGTGACAAGAGACAACTTGGGATCCAATGTTTAAGTAATGGTGTAAAGGCCACATGTCAATCAGTTCACCAACATGTTTGTGGTGGCGAAAAAAGTGCGACGTTAAAGCTGTGTAGCCTGAAAACCCCTGCTTATCAACACAATGAACACATTTAAATATAATTCGGGGTTCATTGCGGTGCAATCTGCAATGCAAGACATATGCTTTAACAGAGTTAACATTTGCTCCACATATGGTACAAGAATACATCTTCCGTAAAATATTCTCCACTAGTGATGGGATAGCCTGGCCATATCCATCCGTACACGCCGCTCAATCATCATTTCACTGCATGTAGCGTCTGGGTCTGGTCCCTGTGTTATTACAATCGGTCGTATTTCGACCGGCTACTCAGAGAGCGCGTTGTAGGTCGGTGCCGGTGACGTAGCAAATGTCATCGCTGGTCAAGACTTCCCACGGGCTCCGTTAGCAGCAAAGGAGTTGGCTAAAGCTAGGCTAAAAGCTAAATGCTAACAACACACTCGGGCGCATTACATACGTCACAGTAAACTTAGATCCAATTGTTTCAATCTGCAAAAGGAGTTAACCCCTCCCACCTGTTAACGGAGTCAATGGAGCAAATCCAGACTTTAGTATGAAATGAAATTTGTACTATGAGGTGGTACAACCAGGCTAGTGATGGGACATAAGGCCGCTCACTTTTTATGCTCCTGTAGCCGCCTCTTCCCTCAAAGACGCCGCGCCCCTTTTCTCTTCTATGACCCGAGAGTGTGCTGGCGCTGGGAGCGATCGGGCACTCTCTCGCCTTTTCCTCTGCTTCCCCGCAGGCAGTGCTAACTCCCACGGTCGTGCGTTCACAAACTGTCCCTCTACCACTCCTCTCTCCGCCCCACACCAACAGTGACTTTGTTTTTGCTAAATAAGCATGCACAACTAAAGTGATTTCCCTTCCCCAGAGATGAATCAAATATATATCGTTTACTGTAAAGACAAAAGAGCCGGATCTTTCACGACCGAACCATATGCTCTTAACCCACACGAACTGCGTGATTAGCTAACCAGGGACTTGGCTTAGCTATATCCAAAAACAGTCAGACAAGTTTAAAGGTTGCACATAATACACGCTTCACGTAACCACATAAGCATGTATTACACTGTCCAGATTTGTACCAGCAGTAAAACTCTAATGAAGTTAGCCGTAAAGCTACAACAGTATTAGCTAGCGTGCTAGTGGTTTACACTGCAACCCTCTTGACAGACCTAGAATTTCCATTTACTTACCAATCACTTAGAATATTCCGCTTCTGGATGAGGTGGTCAATCCATGAAATCCAGCTCGACGATAAAGCACCTCGGTGAACAATGACGACGAGTAAAACAAGCAAGTGCCGGTCTGAAGAAGTTTGGTTTTACGCGGTGACGAGAGCAGACGTTAGTCATTTGGTGAAAGTAGCACGGGTCTCATACAGCACACTGATTGGCCGGTTTGAAATTCAAAGCATTGAAAAACAGTAACTTCTATGTCAAGGCAGTACGGGGTGCGCGCGCTTACTGAATGGAGACAAATTAAAGTTGGATGTAGGCAAAGAATATATATATATTTTTATATAAACTAAACAGGATTTAGACATGTTTAGTTTTTTTACAGGTTGTACAAGCAGAGCACACAGTCAGTCGTGTTTCTATAAAATAATGTCAAGCAATGTACAATTTTTAAACAGGAATCATACATTTCATGATGCTTTGAAAATCTTGAGTTTGGATGCTATTGGATGGTGTTTTTCTTTCTTTCTTATGAATAGACCATACTGTAAGCTTTGCTAGACCACATGTTCATTTTATAATTTAGCTTGTTAATAAACAAATAATGCATTATTTGTTTAAAAATGAAAGGAATCCTTCTTTATCTTCACAAAGAAGAGCTTAGCCTACATAATATATATGATAATAATACATCATAATAACATTCTGTTTCATATTTTCACTGTAAATTTTAAAGTACACATCTGTATATCTTTTAATTTAAAGGTAATTACCATTTATTGATTTAACGGTATTTACCAATTAATTCAGCTGGTTTTATTTTTTTTCACAGAAAAAAACTGTGTTTTCTACAAAGTAGCACTGTAAAAAATCAAAGTTATACAATTTTTCTAAATTTACAGTTATTTACTGTATTTTCCATGGCAATATACTATTTTCCATTTTACAGCCTTCGACTGTTGCAATTTGACAGTGTTTTACCGTAAATTCTACAGATTTTTTTTACAGTGTGGTCTCTCTCAGGGCCCTCTCTGGTCTCATTCTCTGGTCTCTCTCTGGTCTCTGTCTGCGCTCTGTCTGGTCTCTCTATGTTTGGTCTCTCTCTCTGGTCTCTCTCAGGGCCCCCTCTGGTCTCTCTCTCTAGTCTCTCTCTGGACCGGAGAGAGACCAGAGTCTGGTCTCTCTCTGGACACTCTCTGGTCTCTCTCTGGTCTCTCTCGGGTCTCTCTCTGGTCTCTCTCTGGACACTCTCTGGTCTCTCTCTGGTCTCTCTCTGGTCACTCTCTGGACTCTCTCTGGTCTCTCTCTGGTCTCTCTCTGGTCTCTCTCTGGACTCTCTCTGGAGTCTCTCTGGTCTCTCTCTGGACACTCTCTGGACTCTCTCTGGTCTCTCTCTGGTCTCTCCTGGTTCGCGTCTGTTTCACTCTGACCTCTTTGTTCCGCGCTGACCCTTCGTAATGACACCGCACGCGTCACTCACCGCTCCTCTGCCGCTTCTGCCGCCTTCCGCCGCTTACAGGCCGCTCCCGTGCCGCTCCTGCTCCACGCACGCGTCATGTCCCGTAGCGCGTGTCCGTGTCGGTCCAGACCTGAGCACCGGACTCCCGTGGGTTTGACACCACTTTGAATTTTCTTTTCTGCGCCGTGACACTGGCCCCGCCCCCTCCCCACAGGCTGCACGCTGATTGGTAGAGCGAGCGCAGGTTACAGTATTGCGCAACGAACACTGGTTTGAATGAAAGAAAACAAGGAAGTTTTGACACGAAACCGTTGTATGTGTGTGTGTCTGTGTGTGTGTCTGCGTCTGTATCTGTGTGTGTGTCTGTCTGAGTCTGTATCTGTGTGTGTGTCTGCGTCTGTGTGTGTGTGTGTCTGTGTGTGTGTCTGCGTCTGTGTCCGTGTGTGTGTGTCTTTGTGTTTGTATCTGTGTGTGTGTGTCCATCTGAGCGTGGGTGTGTGTGTTTGTATCTGTGTGTTTGTGTGTCTGTGTGTTTGTATCTGTGTGTCTGTGTGTGTGTGTGTGTGTGTGTGTGTTGATTTTGAAGAAGCAAAGTGACGTGATTCCATTAGTGAGTATTGATGTGAGCAGATGTCGCCTATAAAATGGAACCCCCAGGGACCAGGGTTAGACCAGGTCTAGACCAGGATTGGACAAGGACAAAACCAGGTCTGGACCAGGACTAAACCAGGTCTGAACTAAACCGAGGGTGAGGGGGGTGTAAAAAAAAAACTCACAATTACCTGCCTCTAAAACAGACCTGGTCTTGCTGTTGTTATTTACCCTGGTCCTGGTCCTGGTCCTGGTCTTGGTTTTGGTCACATCTTCAGGTCATATTTTTCTGACAGAAAATTTAAACAGAGATAACCCAATCTCAGCCAATCAGCTCTCTCTCCCAAAGAGTCAGATAGTGACTCATGGGGCTCTTTCTTATACAAAAGAAAACATGTTTTCTAAAAACAAATTAGGCTGCGGTCCCATGCACAGCCTAAAGCCCGGTTTAAGTGTGCCAGGGCCCACTTCGCGATTAGATCCGGGCTTTAGGTGATTTGTGACCGCAGCAAGTGGGCTTGGGCACGATAGCCTCAACCACGCCCAGGCCCACTTAAGGACTTGGGCCAGGGCCCGCTTGTAAAGCGCAGATGAGGGGGGTCAGTGTGGGGGTGGTGGGGAGTGGGGGATGAGGTGTGGACGTGATATTGTGCGTCACATTCATAGACTGTATATATTAACGGACAGAGTCACACCTATCTCCGCCGTTCTAACTAATGGGCCAAAAAATGCTCTACTGGAGCTATCCAAAATGGCCGCGAGTGGTCCCGCCCACAAGAAAATTGTGAAAAAACGCATCTGCGCATGTGTCAGCCGGAGCAGCTCCATTCATTTAAACGAGTGACTTAAAAAATTCACAGCGAGTAAACTAGAGTGGACCACAACACTCCCCTCAGCATTGACACACATGTGGAACGGAGCTTTGGGCCAAGAGCCAACTTTTGGTCCATCCTGTAAAGACGTTTTCCAGAGGTCTGCCAATGCTATATGTTAGCATTGGCTAATTCTTCTTCTGGGTCCACCCCCATCGGCCCGGGGTGGTATTGCAGCATGTCAGCGCACGTCATTTTGGCCACTTCTGAGCCGGGACCCGCCCCCAATGTTCACATTACATCAGTAGTGAAGGTTTCACTATAATTAGCTGGTTACTAATAAGGCAGGGAGGGCCCCTCCCTGCCTTATTGTTGTCGCGGAGTGGACATTGGTCAGGATGCAAATGATAAATCTTGTTGATGGTTACTCCCTTTATTCTGGGTTGTACAGGGGTGTGTGTGTGTGGTTCTGTAACACAAACAGATAAAACAATATGTTAAAATAATATGACAGTTATTACACATATCACTACTAAGTGTACATCAATAATAAAGTAGTAGGTAAACATACACTCAGAGGACTAGCCCAGGAGCTAAACTAGCCTCAATCCTCATGAACTTGCACTAAACTCTTAAACTACAATTCTAACCCATTCCCAAACCCATTACACACATTAAACACTATTGCCAATCACCCACCTCTCTAATGGACGCACACAAGCTTTTTGCACACAGCACTGTAATCTGCCATCACCTCTCGCGCACACAGAACACCGCTAAAACAGCCCAAACTCTTCACTGCTCACTTGTGGGCGCACCTGGTGGCCAGGTTGGGTACTGCAACTATCTACAAACGCTCTATTCAGCCCTGGCTGCCTTCATAACAACATCTTCCTGTGACGCGCATTTTCACACACGTCTCTGCACCTTTGTATACTCCTCTCGTGTTAAACTTTTCCTATAAGCCCCGGACCATGGTCGAGGGGCGCAGGGGTCTCTCTCTGGTCTCTCTCTGGTGTCTCTCTGGTGTTTCTCTGGTGTCTCTCTGGTGTCTCTCTGATCTCTCTCTGGTCTCTCTCTCTGGTCTCTCTCTCTGGTCTCTCTCTGGTCTCTCTCTGGTCTCTCTCTGGTGTCTCTCTGGTGTTTCTCTGGTGTCTCTCTGGTCTCTCTCTGGTGTTTCTCTGGTGTCTCTCTGGTGTCTCTCTGGTCTCTCTCTGGTGTCTCTCTGGTGTTTCTCTGGTCTCTCTCTGGTCTCTCTCTGGTCTCTCTCTGGTGTTTCTCTGGTGTCTCTCTGGTCTCTCTCTGGTCTCTCTCTGGTGTTTCTCTGGTGTCTCTCTGGTGTCTCTCTGGTCTCTCTCTGGTCTCTCTCTGGTGTTTCTCTGGTGTCTCTCTGGTGTCTCTCTGGTGTCTCTCTGGTCTCTCTCTGGTCTCTCTCTGGTGTCTCTCTGGTCTCTCTCTGGTGTCTCTCTGGTGTTTCTCTGGTGTCTCTCTGGTCTCTCTCTGGTCTCTCTCTGGTGTTTCTCTGGTGTCTCTCTGGTGTCTCTCTGGTGTTTCTCTGGTGTTTCTCTGGGGTCTCTCTGGTGTCTCTCTGGTCTCTCTCTGGTCTCTCTCTGGTCTCTCTCTGGTGTTTCTCTGGTGTCTCTCTGGTGTCTCTCTGGTGTCTCTCTGGTGTCTCTCTGGGGTCTCTCTGGTGTCTCTCTGGTGTCTCTCTGGGGTCTCTCTGGGGTCTCTCTGGGGTCTCTCTGGGGTCTCTCTGGTGTCTCTCTGGGGTCTCTCTGGTCTCTCTCTGGTCTCTCTCTGGTGTTTCTCTGGTGTCTCTCTGGTGTCTCTCTGGTGTCTCTCTGGTGTCTCTCTGGGGTCTCTCTGGTGTCTCTCTGGGGTCTCTCTGGGGTCTCTCTGGGG
>OZ035826.1:5163177-5198177 GCA_964034765.1 Knipowitschia caucasica
GATACAATTCTAATACTGTGTTTTGTCCGTATTGGTTCGTTCTATTGGTCCGCTCCATAATATGTAGGATTTATTTTTTGAGGCTCCATCTGGTGATTTGAAAACACATGAAAACTTGACCACTTTTGGGGCTTAGGGACATTTCTCACAGAATTTTAAAGATTGCGTCTGGATAAATCGACTGCATCTTTAACTTTCACCTGTTCCCGTCCAAAAGCATGAGTCCAAACCGTCTCCGTGCTCTGGTTTCAGACGTGGACGAGTGTGCGCTGCGGCTCCACTCCTGCGCCGGCGCCACCGTCTGTGAGAACGCTCCCGGAGGATTCCACTGCGTTTGTCCCAAAGGCTCAGACTGCAGTACCTCCTGTCCACATCCAGGGGGCGACAGACTCCACGGAGAGGAGTGGACGTCTGAGGAGGAGCCGTGTCAAGTCTGCTCCTGCCAGGTACCAGAGAGAGACCAGAGAGAGACCAGAGGGAGACCAGAGAGAGACCAGAGAGAGACCAGAGGGAGACCAGAGGTAAACCAGAGGGAGACCAAAGAGAGACCAGAGAGAGACCAGAGGGAGACCAGAGGTAAACCAGAGGGAGACCAGAGAGAGACCAGAGGGAGACCAGAGGGAGACCAGAGAGAGACCAGAGAGAGACCAGAGAGAGACCAGAGAGAGACCAGAGAGAGACCAGAGAGAGACCAGAGGGAGACCAGAGGGAGACCAGAGAGAGACCAGAGAGAGACCAGAGGGAGACCAGAGAGAGACCAGAGAGAGACCAGAGAGAGACCAGAGAGAGACCAGAGGGAGACCAGAGAGAGACCAGAGAGAGACCAGAGAGAGACCAGAGGGAGACCAGAGGTAAACCAGAGGGAGACCAGAGAGAGACCAGAGGGAGACCAGAAAGAGACCAGAGGGAGACCAGGGAGAGACTGTTTAATATTTGCTGAAACTTTTCGTCACTGAAGACTTTTACAGATCCTTTTTGAACAATTATTTGAATGAACCGAGAGAGCCTGTGTGACACAGGTGTAACACAATACAATACAATACAATACAATTTACTCTTGTATAGTCCTAAATCACAACAGCATCATCTCAGAGACTTAACAAAACCATTGAAATCACAGATCAGAGAATCAACAGTTAACACACATGAAGAATATAGAACACATGTTGATAAATGTCACACATGTAGAATGTTAAAGTGTCCTGGATCATCACAGTCCTTCTAGTTGGACACTAACTGTCCCACAGACCCTCCTGCATGGGCAAGGAAAAACTCATGAGAAAACCCAGTGGGAAAAAGTGAGAAACCTCGGGGAGACCCACAGTTTGAGAAAGGGATCCGCTCCCACGGACGGACAGGCTAATGATCCAGGACCTCAGCTACAGGACGTGGACAGGTCCGGTGCAGGACTGAAGCACTCCCAGGCGGGTCGGGCAGGGCAGTCCGCAGGTGTAGATGGAGGAGGCCAGGTCCAGAGGTCCCATCATCGTACCATGGAACAGACAATGGGACAACGGGTGAATAGCAATGAACAAACTACAGTCAAAAAATGGAAGTCAATATAGGAAGGAGGAGAGGATAGTGCTGTTACCATACTTCTCCAGCAGGGGGCTCTCTATGCAGCTTGACTGACAGTCTGAGGAGTTTAGCCTTCCCTGAGTCTTACCTTCCTAGCCATATGCTAAACTAAAGAGGACTGTTTTAGCCTAGCCTAGAGAGTAGGGTTGAAGATGCAGCGGACCGGGTCCCACATACGCAGACTCCAAGACCGGACGAGACCTGACCGGACAAAACAACCTAACCAAATGCTAAGTCTAAAAAGAGTGTTTTAAGCCTGCCTTAAATGTGGAGACCGTATCTGCTTCCTTAACGTGGGTGAAGCTGATTCCACAGTAAAGGAGCTTGGAGCTAAATGCTCTGCCACCGACAGTGCTTTTTGAAACCTTAGGAACCACCAGACGTCTGGCGTTTTGCAAGCGCAGCGCTCGGCTGAGGACATTAACATGTCTTGGAGATAAGAGGGAGCCAAGCCATTTATGGCTTTGTATGCCAAGAAAAGGATTTTAAACTTTATTCTGTACTCCACAGAAGCCAGTGGAGTGATTTTAACACTGGGGTTATATGCTCCCTCCTTTTGGTACCTGTTTAGATCCTTGCTGCTGGATTCTGAACGAGCTGGAAGCTCAATAAAGAGGTTCCAGCTTGTTCACAGGTGTGACACAGGTGTATACAGGTGTGACACAAGTGTGACACAGGTGTATACAAGTGTGACACAGGTGTATACAGGTGTGACACAGGTGTGACACAAGTGTGATACAGGTGTGACACAGGTGTATACAGGTTTGACACAGGTGTATACAGGTGTGACACAGGTGTGATACAGGTGTGACACAGGTGTGACACAGGTGTGACACAAGTGTATACAGGTGTGACACAGGTGTGATACAGGTGTAATGTGTGTTTCAGTATGGGCTGGTGCAGTGTGATCCAGTGAAGTGTCCCAGTCTCAGCTGCAGTTCCACCGTTCTGCCACAGGGGGAGTGCTGCCCCCGCTGTGTGTTAGACCCCTGTGTATCCTCTCTGTTGGGGCCCTCAGCTCAGCGTGGTCCCCCAGCTCAGCGCGGTCCCTCAGCTCAGCGTGGTCGCTCGGGACACAGCTGCAGGGACCACAGTGGCTCCCAGTGGCTCCACGGGGACACATGGACTCACGAGTCCTGCAGTAGCTGCTCTTGCCAGGTATGAGTCCAGGGTCTATACCAGGGTACCAGACCCAGAAACCAGACCCAGAGACCAGACCCAGAGACCAGACACAGAGACCAGACACAGAGACCAGACACAGAGACCAGACCCAGAGACCAAACCGACGGGACTAGATGCAAGAGACCAGACCCAGAGGATTAGACCCAGATCTATATCCAGGGGACCAGACCAGAGGCATTTATGGATATTAGTCATCTGTCCCTTGAGACCCAGAGACCAGACCCAGGGGACCAAACCAAGGGACTGGACCCAGGACATCAGACCCAGGGTACAAGACCCACAGGACAAGACCCAGGGACCAGACTGGGGGACTGGACGCAGAGACTAGCCCAAGAGACCAGACCCAGGGGACCAGGTCTTTCATTTGAACCTAGTAAACAGATTTATAATAAACGGCTTCTCTGTGTTTCTCTGCTCAGGACGGAAACATCTGCTGCACTGTCGACCTGCAGTGTGTCCAGGAAAACCGAGACCAACCAAACCAGTTCTGAACCAGGTCTGAACCAGTTTCCAAAGCAATATCACAAATTATGAGTTTTTAGTTTTGTACTTTCTACACATTTTGGTTTGTAGCTGAGTTTTTAAAATGTGATTTTTATTTTTTTGTACATTGCCCTCTGCAGGGGAAGCAGTGGTACTGGACCAGGTCTGAACCAGGTCTGACCCAGGGTCTTCTCCACTGCTTCCTCTTGTTTCCGTGTAAATATCTCTGATATCTGTGGAATTGTACCAGGAGCTGAGACCTGGACCTGGTCCTGGATCAAGGTCAAGGCCCTGGTCTGGGTCTGGGTCTGGGTCCGGGTCTGGGTCTCCTCCTCCTCTTCCTCTTGTCTCTGGTAAAGTCCTTGGTGTAAAAGTGTTTTGTAAATAGTCTGTAAAATGTAAAAATAATAATAATGTTGAACTGTTTCTTTACACTTCATGACGTTAAATCTTAGACTTAAAGCTGAGGTACTTAACTTTAGTCTCATCAAAAACATTTGTCAAACAGAAAGTAAAACATGTATGAACAAATTAGACCATGACATTTGGTTTTCAGGTTTTCTGACTCTTGAGCTGATTGGTTGAGGGAGGAGGGACCTAAACTAAACCAGGACCAGCACAAGGACCAAGACCAGGACCAGACCAGGACCAGACCTGGTTATAGTCTGAGAGTTACATACCTCAGCTTTAAAGTTACGTACCTCAGCTTTATTGTGACTTGAATTCAGGTTTATTATTTTCTATAAAGAGATGAAAATAAGATGGGCCTAAGTCTGAACCCTGTGGAGCCCCGTGTGGAGAAAATAGAGATGAAAGTCATGTTTGTAGAATCCTGTGTTTTCTGAAGCCTTTGGACTGTTTTTCCAGAAAAAACATCGTCTGGATTTAAATGTTTCTGTTTCGTTCACGATGAAACCAGCACAAAGTTCATTTAATAAAATCTGTTTGTTTAAGAGTCGTGTCTTGGACCAAAACCCAGAACCACATGGTGTCTGTGTGTGTGTGTGTGCGTGTCTCTGTGTGTGTGCATGTTTCTGTGTGTGTGTCTGTGTGCGTGTGTGTGTGTCTGAGTGTGTCTGTGTGTGTGTGTCTGAGTGTGTGTATGTGTGCGTGTGTGTGTGTGTGTGTGTGTGTGTGTGTGTGTGTGTGTGTGTGTGTGTGTCTGTGTGTGTCTGTGTGTGTGAGGTCAATGAGGCTTTGTTCTCTGCAGTATTTTCACTAAATTTCAACAGTGAATATTTCAAAGGCATTTGACCTCTTTCTCCAGAGTCACAGTGAACTGAACACACACAGAGACAGACATGGACACACACACACACACAGAGACAGACATGGACACACACACACACACACAGAGAGACAGACATGGACACACACAGAGACAGACATGGACACACACACACACAGAGAGACATGGACACACACAGAGACAGACATGGACACACACACACAGAGAAAGACATGGACACACACAGAGACAGACATGGACACACACAGAGAAAGACATGGGCACACAGACAGACATGGACACACACACAGACAGACATGGACACACACACACAGAGAAAGACATGGACACACACAGAGACAGACATGGACACACACAGAGAAAGACATGGGCACACAGACAGATATGGACACACACACACAGAGAAAGACATGGACACACACAGAGACAGACATGGACACACACAGAGACAGACATGGGCACACAGACAGACATGGACACACACACACAGAGAAAGACATGGACACACACAGAGAAAGACATGGACACACACAGAGACAGACATGGACACACACACACAGAGAGACATGGACACACACAGAGACAGACATGGGCACACAGACAGACATGGACACACACACACAGAGAAAGACATGGACACACACAGAGACAGACGTGGACACACACAGAGACAGACATGGGCACACAGACAGACATGGACACACACACACAGAGAAAGACATGGACACACACAGAGAAAGACATGGACACACACAGAGACAGACATGGACACACACACACAGAGACAGACATGGACACACACACAGAGACAGACATGGACACACAGAGACAGCCATGGACACACACACAGACAGACATGGACACACACAGAAAGAGACAGACATGGACACACACACACACAGAGACAGACATGGACACACACACACAGAGACAGACATGGACACACACACACAGAGACAGACATGGACACACACACACACAGAGACAGACGTGGACACACACAGAGACAGACATGGGCACACAGACAGACATGGACACACACACACAGAGAAAGACATGGACACACACAGAGAAAGACATGGACACACACAGAGACAGACATGGACACACACACACAGAGACAGACATGGACACACACACAGAGACAGACATGGACACACAGAGACAGCCATGGACACACACACAGACAGACATGGACACACACAGAAAGAGACAGACATGGACACACACACACACAGAGACAGACATGGACACACACACACAGAGACAGACATGGACACACACACACAGAGACAGACATGGACACACACACACACACAGACAGACATGGACACGCACACACAGACAGACACACAGAGACAGACATGGACACGCACACACACAGACATGGACACACACACACACAGAGAGACAGACATGGACACACACAGAGACAGACATGGACACACACACACACACAAATAGACATGGACACACACACACAGAGACAGACATGGACACACACACACAGAAACAGACATGGACACACACACACAGAGAGAGACATGGACACACACACAGAAAGACATGGACACACACACACAGAGAGAGACATGGACACACACAGAGAGAGACATGGACACACACAGAGACAGACATGGACACACACACACACAGACAGACATGGACACACACACACACACACACAGACAGTCATGGACACACACACACAGATACAGACATGGACACACAGAGACAGACATGGACACACAGAGAAAGAGACAGACATGGACACACACAGAGACAGACATGGACACACACACACACAGAGACAAACATGGACACACACACAGAGACAGACATGGACACACACACACAGAGACAGACATGGACACACACACACAGACATGGACACACACACAGAGACAGACATGGACACACACAGAGACAGACATGGACACACACACACACACAGAGACAGACATGGACACACACACACACAAACAGACATGGACACACACACACACAGAGACAGACATGGACACACACACACACACAGAGACAGACATGGACACGTACACACAGAGACAGACATGGACACACACAGAGACAGACATGGACACACACAGAGACAGACATGGACACACACACACACAGACATGGACACACACACACACACACACAGAGACAGACATGGACACACACACAGAGACAGACATGGACACACACACACAGAGACAGACATGGACACACGCACAGAGACAGACATGGACACACACACACACAGACATGGACACACAGAGACAGACATAGACATGGACACACACACACAGAGAGACAGACATGGACACACACACAGAGACAGACATGGACACACACACACACCTGTATGTCTTCTTCTGTGAGTGGAGATTGTTGTGACACTGGGAGGTCTCACTCCATTAAAAAGCTGTCAGTCAGACGGCCCCGTGCGGCCGCTCTGAAGCCCAGAGCAGGGCTCCTCTGCTGGGAACAGAGAGGAGGGACAGGCCCCGATAAGAACCAGAGACACCACCGCAGTCAGGACACATGTCACAGTCTGTCTGCGGCTCCACAGCGCCCCCTGTGGTCAGTGTGCTGCATCTACAATACTAGAAACTCATGTAAGTAAGTAAGTAAGTATTTATTTATATACCGCCTTTTCACTGCAGATCTGAGTCTCAAAGCGGTTTACAATTGTTAATTTTTGGGCATTTGTCTCTCACTCCACACAGAGATGGGAGCGGGGCCAGTACAGGAGGCGCATGCTAGAACTATTGGACATATTTTTAGTGGTAGGGGAAACCGGAGTACCCGGAGGAAACCTACGCAGACACGGGGAGAACATGCAAACTCCACTCAGAAAGGCCCTGGTCCGACCGGGATTCGAACCCAGGACCTTCTTGCTGAGAGGCGAGAGTGCTATCCACTCAGCCACCGTGCCGCCGCCATGTTGATCTAAAACAATGAGATGTTGGTCATCCAGCTCTCATCATCATCATCATCAGCAGCAGCAGCAGCTCCTCTCTCATCATTAGTAGCTCTCTCATCATCATCAGTAGCTCTTTCATCATCATCAGCTCTCTCATCAGTAGCTCTCTCATCATCAGTAGTTCTCTCATCAGTAGCTCTCTCATTATCAGTAGCTCTCTCATCAGTACCTCTCTCATTATCAGTAGCTCTCTCATCAGTAGCTCTCTCATCATCAGTAACTATCATCGGTAGCTCTCTCTCACCAGTAGCTCTCTCATTATCATCAGTAGATCTCTCTCTTAGGTCTGTAACTTTAGTCTAAATAACACATGTTTAAAGCTCAGGTCTGTAACTTTAGAGTTCTATTGTTGTTGTCTGAAAGTTAGGGACCCCAGCTTTAAATCCGGACTCAGGAGCAGAGACAGGTTTACTGAGTGTGACGCTGCATTAATGACTGATCCTCAAGACGAGAAAGGAAAGGTCACATGGATTTATCTCACCAGGTCTAAAGCAGGACTAAAGCAGGTCTAAAGCAGGACTAAAGCAGGTCTTAAGCAGGACTAAAGCAGGTCTTATGCAGGACTAAAGCAGGACTAAAGCAGGACTAAAGCAGGACTAAGGCAGGTCTAAAGCAGGACTAAAGCAGGTCTAAAGCAGGTCTAAAGCAGGACTAAAGCAGGTCTAAAGCAGGTCTAAAGCAGGACTAAAGCAGGTCTAAAGAAGGTCTAAAGCAGGTCTAAAGCAGGTCTAAAGCAGGTCTAAAGCAGGACTAAAGCAGGACTAAAGCAGGTCCAAAGCAGGACTAAAGCAGGTCTAAAGCAGGACTAAAGCAGGACTAAAGCAGGACTAAAGCAGGTCTAAAGCAGGTCTAAAGCAGGTCTAAAGCAGGACTAAAGCAGGACTAAAGCAGGTCTAAAGCAGGACTAAAGCAGGACTAAAGCAGGACTAAAGCAGGACTAAGGCAGGACTAAAGCAGGTCTAAAGCAGGTCTAAAGCAGGACTAAAGCAGGTCTAAAGCAGGTCTAAAGCAGGACTAAAGCAGGTCTAAAGAAGGTCTAAAGCAGGACTAAAGCAGGTCTAAAGCAGGTCTAAAGCAGGTCTAAAGCAGGTCTAAAGCAGGACTAAAGCAGGACTAAAGCAGGACTAAAGCAGGTCCAAAGCAGGACTAAAGCAGGTCCAAAGCAGGACTAAAGCAGGACTAAAGCAGGACTAAAGCAGGACTAAAGCAGGACTAAAGCAGGTCTAAAGCAGGTCTAAAGCAGGACTAAAGCAGGACTAAAGCAGGTCTAAAGCAGGACTAAAGCAGGACTAAAGCAGGTCTAAAGCAGGACTAAAGCAGGTCAAAAGCAGGACTAAAGCAGGTCTAAAGCAGGACTAAATCAGGTCTAAAGCAGGACTAAAGCAGGTCTAAAGCAGGACTAAAGCAGGTCTAAAGCAGGACTAAAGCAGGTCTAAAGCAGGTCTAAAGCAGGTCTAAAGCAGGTCTAAAGCAGGTCTAAAGCAGGACTAAAGCAGGACTAAAGCAGGACTAAAGCAGGTCTAAAGCAGGTCTAAAGCAGGACTAAAGCAGGACTAAAGCAGGACTAAAGCAGGTCTAAAGCAGGACTAAAGCAGGACTAAAGCAGGACTATAGCAGGTCTAAAGCAGGTCTAAAGCAGGTCTACTGGAGGTCTAAAGCAGGTCTAAAGCAGGACTAAAGCAGGTCTAAAGCAGGACTAAAGCAGGACTAAAGAAGGTCTAAAGCAGGTCTAAAGCAGGACTAAAGCAGGTCTGAACCAGGACTAAAGCAGGTCTAAAGCAGGACTAAAGCAGGACTAAAACAGGTCTGAACCAAGACTAAACCAGGTCTAACCCAGGTCTATAATCCCTGTACGTTCCTCTCTCTTTAAACTGTATCATGTTTAATTCAGATCTGGCGCCCGGAGGACGGCGCTCCATAATTAAAAGTGGGATTTCAATTTTAATTCATTTATGTGACGTCGCCATGGTAACTCCGTTGGGGAAGTCACATGACCCGAGGTGGCTGCAGTCCGGGACACGTGCAACCTCAGGACTGATCCAGGACCATGTGGGAATGGGGACTACATGTGTGCCAAAATGCCTGCTGCAAACACAGATGTTAACACAGGGAGGGTCCGGCTTTAAAGCTGAGGTATGTAACTTTTAGACCACAACAGAACTCTCTAATAAAACCTATGTTTCTAGTTTCTGACTCTTGAACAGTTTTATTCGATCACCCAGACCCAGCCCCAGACCAGGACCAGAACTGACCCAGACCAGGACCAGACAAGGATCCGGATCCAGAATCAGACCAGAACAAGACCAGGAGCCAGACCCAGGCCCAGAACAGATCCACACACACACCTGGAGTCAGCACCAGACCATACCCAGATTCTGACCCAGACCAGGACGAGCCCAGACTTAGACCGAACTTTATTACAGAGTTCATTGCACTCGTCCTAAAATCACGTCTCTCAGCTTTAACAAGAAGGCAAGACACGTTTATTTGTACAGCACAGTTCAGTCCCAAAACCAGAAAGGAATCATTAAAATCTGTTTTTATCAAAGTGATCGTGAGCTACACATGTCTGGTTGGTGATGCCTGGTGCCGTGCTGCCCTCTTGTGGCCTGAGGGCACTACTACATTTATAAACAGGGCAGAAAATACAGAAGAAAAGTAAGTTATATGATTGTATTGTAAGGACCAGGTGGAGAGAATGCAACTGCACATGGTCCTTTAATAAATCAAACTTCAAACAGCAGAACTAAAGGAGGTTTAAAGGAGGTCTATGGTGAAGTTAGGTCCCTCAGCTTTACTACAGACCTGTGTGATGCAGTCGATTTGTGATTTACCCCAACCCTCATTAGGAACCATCTGGACCCATTGGAAACTGGTCCGATCCATCAGTTAGAGCCTGAACATGACCCATTAGAAACACAAGCTTTAAAGTCACAGACCCCAGCTTTAAAGTTTACGTTCCCCAGCTTTAAGCAGCACAAAGGGTTCTCCTGGCGCCCCCTTCTGTCTCCTCTAAACATTTCTGACAAAATTGTGTAAAAGTCTGAGGTCAAAGAAGTGGCTTTAAAGGCCCAGTGCCATTTTAAACATGCTTTTAAATAACCAAAATAAAACTCTCATGCCTCATGTTTGATTCCTGTATTTAAGTATTAAAGGTGCAGTTAAATACATTCAGGTGACGTTCTCTCGATCTGTGAAAGTCCACAGACCTGAGTCCGAGTCCAGCTGCTTCAGGACCTCACGGTTCGGTCTCGAGTTTCCGGAAACAGACGAGGAAATGTCTTTTTTTGTTCGTGTCCAGCAGAAAAACACACGTCTCCGGCACAGATTCATGTCCTCTCCCAGATCAACAATGGTCCGTCTCGTCACAGACCTGCAGCTGTGTTGAGCTCCATACACGCTGACATCAGGAGCCCCCGCCCCTTCTGCCTGGACGCTCTGTTTTCAAACTCAAACTGAGGCAAAGCTCAGACTTTGACTGGATTCACAGCTGTTTTTCCTGAAGGAGTTTGGTGAATTTCTCATATATTTACATAAAACATGAGTGATTATTTGTACTTTCTGTGTACAAATGTACAATGCTAACCCGCTAGCTCAATGAAGCCCTATGGGGAAGTGCTCATGGATGAAGTTCTGCTCCAACTCTCAAAGTAAACTCCTCTAACCCAGTATTAATTTGTGTCACACTCACCATATTTTAAGAAACCTGTGCTGTAGCTCTCTGTGTAGCTCTCTGTGTAGCTCGCTGTATAGCTCTCTGTATAGCTCTCTGTGTAGCTCTCTGTATAGCTCTCTGTGTAGCTCTCTGTATAGCTCTCTGTGTAGCTCTCTGTGTAGCTCTCTGTGTAGCTCTCTGTGTAGCTCTTTGTATAGCTCTCTGTGTAGCTCTCTGTGTAGCTCTCTGTATAGCTCTTTGTATAGCTCTCTGTATAGCTCTCTGTGTAGCTCTCTGTGTAGCTCTCTGTGTAGCTCTCTAATCCTAGTGTTTATGTTGTGATAATGTCTTTGGTCAATCGTTTGTACATCTCTGGAGTTACAATCAGATGCCTTCATTCTGTCTCAACAAAAGGTCAATTTACACCACAGTTTATCAAGGCTGTGGTGAGAACCTGGGAAGACCAGTATGTCCCGCCCTCACACTGACCCCGCCCCCTCAGACTCCGCCCCCTCAGACAACACCCCTCCCATACTCCGCCCCCTCAGACACCACACCTTCCAGACCCCGCCCCCTCAGACAACACCCCTCCCATACTCCGCCCCCTCAGAAACCACCCCTCCCAGACCCCGCCCCCTCAGACAACACCCCTCCCAGACTTCGCCCCCTCAGACAACAACACCCCTCCCAGACTCCGCCCCCTCAGACAACACCCCTCCCATACTCCGCCCCCTCAGAAACCACCCCTCCCAGACCCCGCCTCCTCAGACCCCACCCCTCCCAGACCCCGCCTCTTCAAACACACTCCTCCTAGACTCAGCCCCTCAGACCCCGCCCCCTCAGACACCACACCCTCAGACCCCGCCCCCTCAGACACCACACCCTCAGACCCCGCCTCCTCAGACCCCACCCCTCCCAGACCCCGCCCCTTCAAAACACACTCCTCCTAGACTCAGCCCCTCAGACCCCGCCCCCTCAGACACCACACCCTCAGACCCTGCCCCCTCAGACCCCGCCCCCTCAGATGTCCTCGTACAGTAGAATCCCGTTGAACACGGTGAGCGGCTCCACAGAATGGGCCAGTTTCCCCATGACCAGGTCGATGCAGACCGTGTCCTGGGCCTGGAGGGGCAGGACCAGGCTGAAGACGGCCAGAGACCCCGCACTGCCCTCAGCCTCAGCCACGGGCTTGTTCTCCAGACCCTCCGGCTGGTACCCACCCGAGTCCACCCGCGCCATGCCGTAGTTGGAGCGTGACAGCACGGCCTCCAGCTTCTCGTGGCGGTATCCGGTGAGAACGGCGCTGAAGAAGTAGTGACCGTCCACCGGAGCCGTAAACACACCTGAAGGAAGAGGAGAGTCCATTTAGAGTTTGGAACATCAGGAGAGGAGGTACCATCTCAGGAGAGGAGGTACCATCTCAGGAGAGGAGGTACCATCTCAGGAGAGGAGGTACCATCTCAGGAGAGGAGGTACCATCTCAGGAGAGGAGGTACCATCTCAGGAGAGGAGGTACCATCTCAGGAGAGGAGGTACCATCTCAGGAGAGGAGGTACCATCTCAGGAGAGGAGGTACCATCTCAGACGCAGAGGTACCATCCCAGGAGCAGAGGTACCATCTCAGGAGCAGAGGTACCATCTCAGGAGCAGAGGTACCATCTCAGACGCAGAGGTACCATCTCAGGAGCAGAGGTTCCAGAAACAAGCGGCTTCGGCTGGTACCAAAGCTTAACGTCTCATGTTTGAAATGGGAAACATCCGGCCAGAGCGACAACAGGAGGATCTTGGAGTGACGTTGGTGTTTATGGTTTTTCCGCTCCGGTCACGTGACCATGTGGCACTACGGCAAAGAAAGCTTCCTGGATGCTACAGAGTTAGCTAGTTTTAGACGTTTGTAGAGAGATTTTACTAAATCAAATGGTCTGTTCTTGTTGTGTGGTCGGTTGTAGGGCCCGCTGGAGACAGATTCAATTTTTTTTCTAATTCCTTTGTAAAAGAACAGCGAAAAAATGGCCGCGGTAAAGTTGCCCTTTTAGGCTGTTACCTACGGTAAACGTAGAACGGGAAGCCGCGGGGATGAGGGGATAAAAATTCATTTAAAAAGTTTTGCAGCTACTTTCACTGCGCACTGGTTCACTGTGATGAGAGTTTTAAACATTGCATTTTGGTTGCTCATCCTGTTGCTTCCTGCAACCAACTTTTAATCCAGATTTTTGGGGTTCGGCCGAATACCGAAGATTCTGCCAAATCCGAAACCGAATCCCGAATCCTACTCCAGCCTCAGTCCATTAATGTTTCGTACGCAAATGTTTTAACAGCGGCGATGTTGTGGACTGTTTAGGGTCCTCACCACCACGAGACACATCACCTTCTTTGGACTGAAAGTTCGACCAAACAACACTTTTTCTGCTCACGAGTTCCATTTTCACTTCCTCACTCACACAGCCTGAGTTACTTTTACTTTTAAAGGGCACGAGGAAATGAGGCTAACACAGAGACAGTTTAATTCTGAATTAGATTCACTCCTTTACTTGTTTAATCATCATACACCTGTTATGCGCCTCCCTGTGTTATATTTCTGAAATAATTATTTGGAATAAAATGGTAAACTGTCTTTGTGTTTCCCACATTTCCATGTGCCTTTGAACGCATCTAGAAAAGAGGGGGACCCCTGAAGTAAATGTGGCTGCACCTGTTTTGGGGTCGTAGAAGTCTCCCTCGTTCACAAAGATCTTGTCGAACACCACAGTCCCGGGTTTCTCCATCGGGACGGTCAGAGCAGCAGAGAAGGACAGTTTGGGAACCAGGGAGTCCACACCAGGTCCACCTGAAGACCACAACAGACCACAACAGACCAGTTAGTACCACACAACAGACCACAACAGACCAGTTAGTACCACAACAGACCAGTTAGTACAACAAGTAGAGAAAGACGAGATTTTTCTGGCTCAACCCCTCCCTCCCTCACACACACACTCCGCCCCCTCAGACACCATCCCTCCCAGACTCTCTCTCTGGTCTCTCTCTCTGGTCTCTCTCTCTGGTGTCTCTCTCTGGTCTCTCTCTCTGGTCTCTCTCTGGTCTCTCTCTCTGGTCTCTCTCTGGTCTCTCTCTCTGGTCTCTCTCTGGTCTCTCCCTGGTCTATCTCTGGTCTCTCTCTCTGGTCTCTCTCTGGTCTCTCTCTCTGGTCTCTCTCTGGTCTCTCCCTGGTCTCTCTCTGGTCTCTCTCTCTGGTCTCTCTCTGGTCTCTCTCTGGTCTTTCTCTGGTCTCTCTCTGGTCTCTCTCTCTGGTCTCTCTATGGTCTCTCTCTCTCTTGTCTCTCTCTCTCTGGTCTCTCTCTCTGGTCTCTCTCTCTGGTCTCTCTCTCTGGTCCCTCTCTCTGGTCCCTCTCTCTGGTCTCTCTCTCTGGTCCCTCTCTCTGGTCTCTCTCTGGTCTCTCTCTCTGGTCTCTCCATGGTCTCTCTCTCTGGTCTCTCACCTGTTTCTCCTTTGGGGCCTGTGAAGAGAGAACACAGTCAGTGAGATTGTAAAGACCTCATCATGAAGTGAACTCTGAGTCTGTCTCACCTGGAGGTCCTCGAGGTCCGACGTCACCGTGTCGTCCTGGCAACCCAGGAAGACCCCTCAAACCTGGGTACCCCCGCTCCCCCTGAGGCCCTGGGAGTCCTGTGGGGGAGAGAGGAGAGGAGTCATTTGTCCTGGGTCTACAGCCTCAGTCCTGGGTCTACAGTCTCAGTCCTGGATCAATAGCCTCAGTCCTGGGTCTACAGCTTTACTCCTGGATCAATAGCCTCAGTCCTGGGTCTACAGCCTCAGTCCTGGATCAATAGCCTCAGTCCTGGGTCTACAGCTTTACTCCTGGATCAATAGCCTCAGTCCTGGGTCTACAGCCTCAGTCCTGGATCAATAGCCTCAGTCCTGGGTCTACAGCTTTACTCCTGGATCAATAGCCTCAGTCCTGGGTCTACAGCTTTACTCCTGGATCAATAGCCTCAGTCCTGGGTCTACAGCCTCAGTCCTGGATCAATAGCCTCAGTCCTGGGTCTACAGCTTTACTCCTGGATCAATAGCCTCAGTCCTGGGTGTACAGCTTTACTCCTGGATCAAGAGCCTCAGTCCTGGGTCTACAGCCTCAGTCCCCCTCTCACCTCTCCCACTGTCCTCCCCCGGCCCTCTTCCCTTCAGGGCCTGGTTCAGGGTGGAGTTGAGGGTCTTGATCCGCCGGTGGTCTTGGTCTTGATTCTCCGTGAGGACCTCAATGAGACCATTGTGAATGACCAGTGTGTTGTTCAGGTCCGCGACACACGACCAGAGACTGGAGACGTGACGACTCAGACCTGGAACCGACACCATCAGAACCAGAGCGAGAGAGAGACCAGATAGAGACCAGAGAGAGACCAGAAAG
Organism: Knipowitschia caucasica; assembly: GCA_964034765.1. Lineage (NCBI taxonomy): Eukaryota > Metazoa > Chordata > Actinopteri > Gobiiformes > Gobiidae > Knipowitschia > Knipowitschia caucasica. The sequence continues at coordinate 5,178,720 of OZ035826.1, forward strand.
AGAGACCAGAGAGAGACCAGAGAGAGACCAGAGAGAGACTAGAGAGAGACCCGAGAGAGACCCGAGAGAGAGACCAGAGAGAGAGACCAGAGAGAGACCAGAGAGAGACCCAGTGTCTGGTATCTGTACCTTCTTTGATCTTGCCGATGGAGTGCGTGACCCCATCCATGCGGCCGCAGAGACCCTCCAGAGTGGACAGTCTCTTCTCCAGGTCCTCCCCTGACCTCCTGCACTCCCCCAGCTCCGTCAGGACGTTGTCCTCGAAGTCGCGTCTGTCCTGGGCCAGGTCGTCCCAGTGCTGCCTGCTCTGCTCCACGTGCTCCGACACCTCCATCTGGATCTTGTCCAGCTCCGAGATGATCTTGTCTTTGGTGTTTCCTGGAAGTTCCCACGTGTGGTTAATGTGTGAAACACTGCCCCCTGGTGGACAGTGTGAGATAGGATTTGGTTTTGGCCTCAGAACGTATGTGTCTGACTTTGTTTGGGTCAGAAACACACACAGTGTTTCTGCCCTCACCCAGGTCGGTGATGACTCTGCTGTGTGTGTGTGTGTGTGTTGTGTATTTGTGTGTTGTGTGTGTGTTGTGTCCTGACCCAGGTCAGTGATGACACTGTGGTGCTCGTGTGTGTGTGTTTGTGTCTGTGTGTGTTCGTGTGTGCGTCCTGACCCAGGTCGGTGATGACACTGTGGTGCTTGTGCACCGTGAGTTGCAGGTGGTGCAGAGACTCGTTGACGGCGCTGAACGAGACGATGACCTCTGACAGCTGGTTCTGCAGCGCTCTGAGCTGCTCTCCACCAAGAGGCGCTCCGATCACACTGTGTCCGTCCAGAGGCTTCACCCCCGCTGGGGAGGGGCCGCTGAGGGGAGGGGTCCCGGGGTCCGCACCTGAACCAGAGCGAGAGTGAGGAGGAACTATAGACTGTAAATAATAAAGATGGAATCACGTCTATCTCCGCTGAGACTAATGTGACATCACTTTTGCCTTCTGTGGCTTTTTCAAAATGGCCGCAGAGAAAATATGAAAAAACACATTCGCACATGTGTCAGCTGCACGAGCCCCATTCATTTGGTGCATTCAAAAGTCCACAGCGGCTAAACTAGACTGGTCCAAAAACATACACTCCCTCAGACAGCATCTGGAGCCAAGAGGACCGAAAACCACTTTTGGACCAAGAACCACTTTTGAACCAAGAACCACTTTTGAACCACTGAGAGACGGTTTGGGGCGATGAGGAACAGCATGTGCGGCGGGAGGCAGTGGGTACAGAGACTTGATGCATTCGGCGAAAGCAAGAGATTAACTTTTTCCGGAGCCGTCACAGGGACACAAGACATTCGAATACAGCCAAAACAGAAGCTAACCAGGACTAAACCAGGACTAAACCAAGACTAAACCAGGACTAAACCAGGATTAAACCAGGATTAAACCAGGACTAACAATGGGGGACACTGTGCTTGTGAACATACTGTATGCCTCCAGCCCATAGACTGTATATATTAACGGACGTAGTCACGCCTATCTCCGCCGTTCTGACTAATGGGCCAAAAATTGTGCTCTCCTGGAGCTATCCAAAATGGCTTGCATTTTGGCCACTTTTGAGCCGGGACCCGCCCCCACTGCTCCAGCCTTATTTCCCCGTGACTATAAACAAGGCTCCTAATGTGTGTTAGCCGCATGGATCTATAATAATAACTAGCTTGTAGCTGAAGAACTCATGTGCTCGGGGGATTCTCGTGGTACTGCAGACTGAACCAGACTGAACCAGACTAAATTCACGTGGGCTACCCATAAATTTTCCCCATAGGACTCAATGCATATTAAAACAGCTCAACCTCAGCTGACAGAGAACCTGACAGAGAACCTGACAGAGAACCTGACAGAGAACCTACAGAGAACCTACAGCTTTCATAAAGGTCTGATTCCGTGGGGATTTTAGTGTCCCTTGTCGTCCTGAACTTCTTTTCTTCTTAAATCCTTCGGTTTTGTTTAAATCCACACTTTAGTGCCACAAACTCTGCTCCTCTGGCTCTCGCTCTAACTCCCGCTCTGATGAACTGCTCTGATTGGTCAGAGCGCGGCCGAGCCCCTCTGTGCACGTGCGTGAGACCCGGTGTGAGACCCACACACGCGTGTTTGACGCAATGCATTATGGGAGATCATCCACTGCGCAGAACCGGGAGGACCAGACGATGCCCAAAGTTTCCCATAGATCTTTGAGAGTTCCAGACGACTTCCGCTAATCTTTCAGCCCCCATGCCGTCACAAAGCGCCACTGAGCACAACCATTCATTTGAATAGGGCGCCATCTTGGATCGCCGGGGCTTGGTTAGCCGACACAACAAATTTATATATTTAGGTTTAAAAAACAAAACAAAAAACAATCAATATACAGTATATCGCTATCGACCGATATGAATTACTTTGTTTTCAGCCATAAGGTCCAGCCCTACGCTCACCTCTGCACTGACTGCTGCACATCTGGACGTCGTGTCTGAGGAGCTGCAGCTGCTGCTGGAGTCTGGAGCAACAGAGGTCTCTATATTCTAGAAAAGAGGATAACATGTGATGAAAACCAGAAAGAGACCAGAGAGAGACCAGAGAGAGACCATAGAGAGACCAGAGAGAGACCAGAGAGCGAGACCAGAGAGAGACCAGAGAGCGAGACCAGAGAGAGACCAGAGAGAGACCATAGAGAGACCAGAGAGAGACCAGAGAGCGAGACCAGAGAGAGACCAGAGAGCGAGACCAGAGAGAGACCAGAGAGAGACCAGAGAGCGAGACCAGAGAGAGACCAGAGAGAGACAAGAGAGTGAGACCAGAGAGAGACCAGAGAGTGAGACCAGAGAGAGACCAGAGAGAGACAAGAGAGTGAGACCAGAGAGAGACCAGAGAGCGAGATCAGAGAGAGGCCAGAGAGAGACCAGAGAGAGAGACCAGAGAGCGAGACCAGAGAGAGACCAGAGAGAGACCAGAGAGAGAGACCAGAGAGAGACCAGAGGAAGACCACAGAGAGAGACCAGAGAGCGAGACCAGAGAGAGACCAGAGAGAGACCAGAGAGAGACCAGAGAGAGACCAGAGAGAGAGACCAGAGAGAGACCAGAGAGAGACCAGAGAGAGACCAGAGAGAGAGACCAGAGAGAGACCAGAGAGAGACCAGAGAGAGAGACCAGAGAGAGACCAGAGAGAGACCAGAGAGAGACCAGAGAGAGAGACCAGAGAGCGAGACCAGAAAGCGAGACCAGAGAGCGAGACCAGAGAGAGACCAGAGAGAGACCAGAGAGAGAGACCAGAGAGAGAGACCAGAGAGCGAGACCAGAGAGCGAGACCAGAGAGCGAGACCAGAGAGCGAGACCAGAGAGATACCAGAGAGAGACCAGAGAGAGACCAGAGAGAGAGACCAGAGAGAGACCAGAGAGAGACCAGAGAGAGAGACCAGAGAGCGAGACCAGAAAGCGAGACCAGAGAGCGAGACCAGAGAGCGAGACCAGAGAGCGAGACCAGAGAGCGAGACCAGAGAGCGAGACCAGAGAGAGACCAGAGAGAGATCAGAAAGAGACCAGAGAGAGACCAAAGAGAGACCATAGTGGAGTCTGCATGTTCTCCCCATGTCCTTCCAAACCTCACCTGCGCCTCCTGAGTCCTGACTGGTCCCTCGATCTGGGCCTGAGTTCAGTCGGATCTGGATGGTCCGGATCTGGTCCTGGATGTGGACCAGAGCCTGGTGAGAGGAGTTCTTGACCTTCTTCAGCTCGTCTTCGATGCGTCCACAGAGATCACAGCCGTGTCCCAGCGTCTCCACCTCCGTCACGATGCGGTGGAAGTTCTCTCCATGATTTCCGGTCAAGTCTTTGATCTTTCGTACGTCCTGGCTCAGGTCCACCACCTGCGAGGGTCAGACCAACATCACATGGGTTTGTTTCATGGATCTGTGTTAAATATTAGGCCTGTCAAAATTATCGCGTTAATTCGCGTTAATTTCCGTTTTCATTAACGCGTAAAAAAATTAACGCTTTAATGAAAACGGTCATTTTTCATTAACGCGTTAACGCATTAACTGCCATTGACGTGTTAACACGTCAATTGCGTTTCCCGCTATTTTCACGTTCCCAGATGTCTATTGTATCAAATATGTAAGGCTTGAGGCAATATTTCATCGAGCCAGCAGATGGCAGCATTGCTCTATGAGTGGTTTGAAAACAGATGCACATGTGCCTCTTTTTTCTCTGCTTTCTGGTGATTTCAACAAAACTTACCTCTACTGGACTGGGGATTAAAGGGGAACGAAACGAGCTAGAAGCAAAATTATTTTTGCTGATGAAAGAAGACAGTCCATTCTTTCAGAATCTGGTTTTGGATTTCAGATAGTCATAGTACACAATATTCTGTGGGTCTTGAAAATACTGTAAAACTCATCAGAAACGGATGGCAATCTGGGAGTACCTGTTCTGAAATAAGCTGACAGTCAATCGCATGTCCGAATGACCCGCCCATTTATAATAATATCAATCGGAATGCCGCGGACACGTGTGTGTGTGTGATGGTGACAGCGGTAACGTGGTCATATAATACACACATATATGTACACGCACAGGGGCCATTCTCTGATGTTGTGTGACACACGGAGGAGAGGAGGAGACACGCTGAAATGCAACCAAACTCGCAAAATTAAAGCTGGGGTACCTACATTTTCCCTTTCATTAAGAGCTCTTGTTGGTTGTGCCCAAAAGTAGAAGGTTGTGAGCAAGTCAAACAGATTTAAGTACATTTGGTCTGAATAACAATGTGTCATTACATTTGAAAATCTCATTTAACTTCAATTGGAGTGGATTTGAAATAGAATGTTAAAAATGCGATTAATCGTGAGTTAACTCATCTGTACTATGCGAGCTAACTAAAAAAAATTAATTGTTTGACAGCCGTATTAAATATATATATCTTCATTGATAGATTTAACCAGTAAGAGAAACTGGTCTTAAATATGTGTATTTTTGTTCCATCTCCTTTGGACATTCCCAGAAGGAGTCTCTTGATGACATTAGCTCACTAGACTTGTCCAGGGGCTGAGGACCCAGATACTAAAAGTGTTTTGTCTGGATTTGGTCTGTTCTGAGCTTGATAATTAGCAAAGACAGTTAGCTAACATGCAAACCTAAAGACTACTTTGCCTTTGCTGGAACTCACTTCCACCACACATTAGGAACTCGGACTTACTACAGAACTTCAAAATCACTGCTTAAGCTAACTCATTAACGCAGCTAAGGTCTGCTAAGATGTGGTCGGGGGAGGTCTAACGATCCTACATCATTAGCTAATTGGGTGTTTTGAATGAACCCTGTATGACTGAGAGCTTACACAAACTTAGGTTAGCATGTTAGCATGTTAGCGGGCCATATAAGACCACACAGAGAACCACAGTTGGATATGGCTGAGATAAACTAGTACCTTGTCATGGAGCGACTCTCCGGTCACGGACAAGTCCTTGAGTTGGGTGTTGAAGTGTCGTATCCGGTCCTCGTTGGCCACCACCCTCCACTCCAGAGACTTCTGCGTCCCGCCTTCTGCTCCACCCGTCCCAGGTCGCCCAGCACCACCACCCTGTGGCCTGGTGCCCTCTTCTCGGCCGCCTTCCTCCACCCCTCTGCCCCCTCCAGAGCCCCCCAAAGATGATCCTGAACCTCCAGATGATCCAGAGCCTCCAGAGGATCCAGAACCTCCAGATGATCCAACACCACCAGATGATCCCGAACCTCCAGATGATCCAACACCACCAGAGGATCCAGAACCTCCAGATGATTCTGAACCTCCAGATGACCCAGAACCGCCAGAGGATCCAGTACCACCAGATGATCCAGTACCACCAGACGATCCCGAACCTCCAGAGGATCCAGTACCACCAGATGATCCAGTACCACCAGATGATCCCGAACCTCCAGAGGATCCAGTACCACCAGATGATCCAGTACCACCAGATGATCCCGAACCTCCAGAGGATCCAGAACCACCAGAGGATCCAGTACCACCAGAAGATCCCGAACCTCCAGAGGATCCAGTACCACCAGACCATCTCGAACCTCCAGATGATTCCGAACCTCCCAGAGTCCCATCAGTCCCACCACAGCATGTGTCCAACCTGCTCCCGATCGCTATCGTGGCGTTCTCCAGGTCGGACAGGCGGCGGCTCAAAGCGTCCGTCTTGAGTTTTCCGTGACTCACGTCGAGCTCCACGTCGCTGATCCGGAACCCCTGGTCGTCGAAGCGGTCCAGGAGAACGGTCTTCAGGTCCGCCATCTCCCCCATCTCCCCGTGGAAGTACTGAAGCATGGTTTTATGGATGGTGTCGTTGAAGCGTCGCTCCAGATCTCGAAGGTTGATCTGTCGAAAAAGAAGGGGCTCTAGTCACACACACAAACCAGTGTGTGTGTGCGTGTGTGTGTGTGTGAGTGTGAGTGTGAGTGTGAGTGTGTGTGTCTTGCTTTTCAGTATTTAAGTGAGAGCCAACACAACTTTGAAATTTGAGAATGGGTAAATGTCCTGTTGTTCCTCTAGTTCCTCTCTGGTCTCTCTCTCTGGTCTCTCTCTCTGGTTCCTCTCTCTGGTCTCTCTCTCTGGTTCCTCTCGCTAGTCTCTCGCTCTATGGTCTCTCTCTCTCACCTGTAGTCCTGTGTAGTCTCTCTCTCTCTCTGGTCTCTCTCTCACCTGTACTCCTGTGTGGTCTCTCTCTCTCTGGTCTCTCTCACCTGTACTCCTGTGTGGTCTCTCTCTCTCTGGTCTCTCTCTCTCACCTGTACTTCTGTGTGATCTCTCTCTCTCTGGTCTCTCTCACCTGTACTCCTGTGTGGTCTCTCTCTCTCTCTGGTCTCTCTCTCTCGCTCTCTGGTCCGCCATTGTCCACTTTGTTCTGGAGCAGGTCCAGGCTTTGCGAGGCTGAGCTGATCTTGCGTTCTGCGTTGGAGACCCGGGTCTGCAGGTCCTGGATGTTGGAGCAGCAGTCCTGGACCCGGCCCTGGTCTCGCCTGAGTCCGTCCAGGTTCTGCCGGTGCCGTGAGTCCAGGAGGTTGAGCTGTTTTTCCAAAGCACGGATCCGATCACGGTCGTCCTGCTGCTGGCGCCGAAGGTCCTCCACCCCGGCCTTCAACACACCACATACTATTGTTGTTATTATTATTCATGTGTGTGTGTGTATATCTATCTGTGTGTATGTTGTGTATGTGTGTGTATTAGCCTGGTCTTACCATACCATTTCATTTGGTACTAAGGTCTGGATTGGCTCCACAGACGTACATGTAGGAGATGATCATGGACCAGAGTTTACACATGGTAAGACCAGGGTAGGAGTGTGTGTGTATGTTGTGTTTGTTGTGTATCTGTATATGTGTGTGTGTGTGTGTGTGTGTGTGTGTGTGTGTGTGTGTGTGTTTCAGAGACCGCAGGAAAAGTGTCATACTGTAAAACGACCAAGATATCGTGTTTACCTGGCAGGAGGAGCAGGACAACGACACTCTTCTCTCCAGCTCTCTCAGGATCTCCTCTTTCAGGGAGGTGTGGGACCCCCCCAGAGGTCCCCCCTGAGGTCCCCCCAACGGCCCCCCCTGAGCCCCCCCCAGAGGTCCCCCCTGAGGTCCCCCCAACAGCCCCCCCAGAGGTCCCCCCTGAGCCCCCACCCAGCTCGTTCCCTTTCCCGTTCCCCAGATGGTTGTTGATGCTCAGCAGAGTCTTGTCATGAGCCTGTTCACAGAAAACACAGAGTCAAAGTTTTAATTCTCACCAACAGAAGATTAGAAAATCAGCAATAATCATAAAAACCACTGTTTACGGACACTTTTCTAATCATCTGACTCTGCTCTACCCTACCCTCCTCTACCCTACCCTACCCGACCCAACCCGACTCGACTTGACTTGACCCTTCTCTACAGGGAGTGTTTGTCTTTGTCACAGCAATACGGTAAAAAATAGTCTTTTTTTGGATCAGGATCCAAAATGTAAAACTTCCGCTCAGTCTGTAGGGGGCGCTGTAGTTCTGGAACTAACTTTAAATGCTCCAAGATTGACATAAAATGCAGCGACTTTGAGCCGAAACAATGAGACAACTGAAACAGAGACACGAGGGAAAATTGCTATTTTTAATTTTTCCAGGTCCGTGTACTTTTGCGTTCACAAAAACAACGCAGAAGAGAAAGCGGCAATAGCGATCACAATCACTGACATGCAGATTCACGGGATTAGTTTTATCACAGTCTGTGTTTGGACAAAAACAGGAGGTAATTTGCTGTGTGCCTGAGAGAGAAAATAGCCCTTTTTGATTTTCCAGTTTTCTCTTCAGAAATAGAAAATGTATCGAACGCAAAAGGACACGGACCTTTCCATTTCCATTTTGATTTATCCATTTTCAATCCAAATGCGTTTGTGAGGGGGCGTGGCCTTTTTCTTGGCTTGAGTTGACAAACACCTGAATTGAATTTCCGGAACTCACGGAACTGAATTTTGGGCACAATTTTCAAAAGGCGCAAGAAGCAGAAGAAAAAAATAATAAACTATAAAACCAACCAACACAGACCTGGGTGCGGTTGTCGAGCTGATCCAGTTTGGTCTGAATGCTGTTGATGGTCTCTGTGATCTCTGGTTGAGCCGCGTCAGCCGGGTTCCTGCCTCCTCCGGACCAGGACCCCCCGCTGGTGCCCCCTTGTGGCCGGGTCATCTGGGTGAAGCTAGTTTGCAGGTCCTGGAGGGTCTTTGTCAGAGTCTGGATCCGGTCCTCGAGCCGTCGCACCCTCTCACTCTCAACACGAGCTGAAAGAGACCAAGGTTTAGTTCATCAGAAAATATATATACACTATCCCCTGATCTCTCTGGTCTCTGCTGGTCTCTCTCTGGTCTCTGGTCTCTCTCTGGTCTCTCTCTGGTCTCTTTCTAGTCTCTTTCTGGTCTCTTTCTGGTCACTTTCTGGTTTCTCTCTAGTCTCTTTCTGGTCTCTCTCTAGTCTCTTTCTGGTCTCTCTCTGGTCTCTCTCTGGTCTCTCTCTGGTCTCTCTTCCTGGTCTCTCTCTGGTCTTTCTTCCTGGTTTCTCTCTGGTCTCTCTCTGGTCTCTTTCTGGTCTCTCTCTGGTCTCTCTCTGGTCTCTTTCTGGTCTCTCACTAGTCTCTCTCTGGTCTCTTTCTGGTCTCTCTCTGGTCTCTCTCTGGTCTCTCGCTGGTCTCTGGATACACTATTATTTAATTACAATTTACTGCAGAGTGAAAGGAACTCACCTGTATTTCCTCCGCTCTGTCCTGATCCAGATCCTCCTCCCCCCTGTCCAAACTGCCCTCCCCCCTGTCCAACCTGCCCTCCCCCCTGTCCAAACTGCCCTCCCCCTTGACCATAGTTCGTCCCATAGTTAGTTCCACCTCCTCCTTGTCCTGTGTTTGTATTAGATCCAAACCCGGTTTCAAAACCGGGTCTCTGGTTGGTGTTAGCTCCTCCTGTTCCGTAGCCATTTCCTGTGTTCCCATTGGCTCCTCCTGTTCCGTAACTATTTCCTGTGTTCCCATTGGCTCCTCCTGTTCCGTAGCCATGTCCTGTGTTCCCATTGGCTCCTCCTGTTCCGTAGCCATTTCCTGTGTTCCCATTGGCTCCTCCTGTTCCGTAGCCATTTCCTGTGTTCCCATTGGCTCCTCCTGTTCCGTAGTCAGTGTGTCCAGGCAGTACCCCGGTGCCTCCTGCAGGGGGCGTGTTGCAGTCCTGTCCGCTGAAGCCCTGACAGCACCTCCACTCCAGCTCCGTCACCATCTTGTAGGCCACTTTGTACCGAGGACGCATGTAGGTCCGGTATCTGGAAACACAGGAACAGTTAGAAGCGGGTCACAGACCAGGACCACAGCATTTCTATATTTACGTAAACAGTTTAAAAAGTACAAACACATCTAAAATATTGAGGCAATTCAGTGACATGATCACAGCCACAACAACACTTTAAGCAAAAGTCTAAATATAGATGTGTCTTAAGTGACTTTTGAAGGAGTCAAGAGGGGTCTAAAGTCAGAGAGATACAGCTGAAGGATCGGCCCCCTCTGGTCCTCGAGGATCGGTCTCCTCTGGTTCTGGAGGATCGGTCTCCTATGGTCCTGGAGGATCGGTCTCCTATGGTCCTGGAGGTTCGGTCTCCTATGGTCCTGGAGGATCGGTCTCCTCCCACTCTTAAATGCCTCTGCCGGCCTTGTCTCAGTACTATCCAGTCTCCATTGTTACATGCCAATTTGAAATTCTGTATATAAACACAGTGAACAGAACCGGTGACAAAGGGCAGCCCTGGCGGAGGTCAACATACACCGGGAACAGGTCTGACTTACTGCCGGCAATGCGAACACAGCTCTGGCTCCGGTCATACAGGGACCGGACGGCCCTCAGCAGAGGACCCCGGACCCCGTGCTACCGGTGAACCCCCCAAAGGACACCCCCAAATCCACAAAGCACATGTGGACAGGTTGGGCGAACTCCCTTGAACCCTCGAGTATCCGATGGAGAGTATAGAGCTGGTCCAGTACAACATCCAGAGACTTTAGATAGTCAGGGCAGATCTCATCCACACCCAGCGCCTTGCCACCAAGGAGGCTGCCAACCACCTTGGTGACCTCAGGGAGATAGAAGTATCCGCCCCAGCATCCTCAGCCTCTGCCTCCAGGACAAAGAACGTGACGGGGGGATTGTGGAGAACCTTGAAGTATTTCTTTCCACCGTCCAACAATATCCCCAGTCGAGGTCAGCAGCTCTCCACCCGCACCACACACGGTGTTGGCAAAGAACTGCTTCCCCCTCCTGAGGCGCACGGTTTGTCAGAATCTCTTCGAGGCCGACCGATCTACCTGCTCCATGGACTCTCCGAACACCTCCCAGTCCCGGGTTTTTGCCTCTGCAACAGCCCGGGTCGCGGCACGTTTGGCCTGCCGGTACTGGACAGCTGCCTCAGGAGTCCCACGAACCATCATGGCTCGATACGACTCCTTCTTCAGCCTGACAGCATCCCTTACTGCCGGTGTCCACCACCGGGTTCGGGGGTTGCCGCCGGGACCAGCACCAGAGACCAGCAACCACAACAACGAGCTGCCGCATCGACGATAGAGGAGGCGAACAGGGTCTACTCAGACTCAATGTCCCCCTCCTCCACCGGGACCTGGGAGAAGCTCTCTCGGAGTGCGCAGTGATGCGGTCTTGAGACGTTCCCAGCAGACCCTCACTACACGCTTGGGTCTGCCAGGTCTGACCGGCTTCCTCCCCTGCAGCGGATCCAACCTTGACCAGGTGGTGATTGATTGACAGCTCCGCTCCTCTCTTCACCCGAGGGTCCGAGACATGCGGCCGAAGGTCAGATGATACGAAGTTGATCATCGACCATCGATTATTTTCCATGGGAGACCCTACCAGGGGAATGAAGCCCCAGACAACATAGCTCCAAGGATCATCCAGGATTGTTCAAACTAATTAAATTAAACTATCTTGAGCCAAGTCCCTTTGATAAAAACTTGTGCTGATGGTATTTGTGCCATAACCGGAGCAGACCCAGCCAAGGAAGCAATCTGATTGGTCAATCCTTATATGGCTCTTTTAGAGAACAGATTTTTTATGCTCTAATTGGTGACAGTGACACAAAGCATTGTTCATCATGGGTTAGCATTGTTCTAAACCTAGCCTTGAAGCTAACCTCAACTGGACACACATGACATGTTATTGTAGCGTCTCTCAGTGTTGCATCACTTCCTCTTGGAGACTGAGACCCAGAGCAGGGTCCTCTGACGTAATGTTGTCATGTGTCGGGGTTTTCTCACACTCTGGATTCTTCTGCTTTGTTTCAGATTTAAATGCAGCAGTTTCCGCCACAAATATGAGCCGAGGTACAAGACCAGAGCCGAGGTACAAGACCAGAGCCGAGGTACAAGACCAGAGCCGAGGTACAAGACCAGAGCCGAGGTACAAGACCAGAGCCGAGGTACCAGACCAGAGCCGAGGTACAAGACCAGAGCCGAGGTACAAGACCAGAGCTGAGATACAAGACCAGAGCCGAGGTACAAGACCAAGGCCGAGCCGAGGTACAAGACCAGAGCCGAGGTACAAGACCAGAGCCGAGGTACAAGACCAGAGCCGAGGTACAAGACCAGAGCCGAGGTACAAGACCAGAGCCGAGGTACAAGACCAGAGCCGAGGTACAAGACCAGAGCCGAGGTACCAGACCAGAGCCAAGGTACAAGACCAGAGCCAAGGTACAAGACCAGAGCCAAGGGGAGATCCTACAGTGACACCGAAGTCCAAACCCTAGTGACAAGGTCTGATCTCTGTCAGGACTCTCTATGGTCTCTGATTGGTCTCTCTGGTCACTTTCTGATCTCCTTCTACTCTCTCTCTGGTCTCTCTCTGGTCTCTCTCTGGTCTCCTTCTACTCTCTCTCTGGTCTCTCTCTGGTCTCCTTCTAATCTTCCTCTGGTCATTCTCCTAATACCACCCATCCGTATGTGTAACTGTGGTGACTTACGCGACAGCTCTGGTGCAGGGGCCGCTCCCCCAGGCACATGGATGATAGTCCGGCTTCACGTAGGCCTCTGCTCCGTCCTCCACCACACAACTCACGGTCCGCGGCACCACAACCGAGCACCAGTTCCTGAAACACAACAGAGAACACACCTGTGACTTTAGTAAAATAGATTTTACTAAAACACTCAAAATAAATGTCTCTCACTGGTCTCTCTCTGGTCTCTCTCTCTGGTCTCTGGTCTCTCACTGGACTCCCTCTGGTCTTTTTAGTCTCTTTCTGGTCTCTCTCTGGTCTTTCCCTCTCCAGTCTCTCTCTGGTCTCTCTGGTCTCTCTCTGGTCTCTCTCTGGTCTCGCTCTAGTCTTTCTCTGGTCTCTCTCTCACTCTCTCTGCTTGTGTATCAGTTGTATGTCTGTTTTTTAGACCCACTACAGCATGTATGTGATCAGAATATTTAAACATTAACATAAGATGTATTGGAGAGAAATATCCCAAACTACCATCGAGGATCCTGAGGTCTGTTGCACATGGTTTCTGTGAATGGAGTTTTTTAAATTCCAGAAATAATCGCAACTATGTAAAAAACAATGACACATTCTGCAGACGCCTCCTCCGCCACGAGGAGAGAGCACCCTCTGTTAGAACTGGCTCTCTACACACTTCAAACTGTTTAGAAGAAAAGTACAACAGAAGTATGTAAACAAAAGAGAGAGAGGTGTCTGCAGGTCTCTCTCTCGGGTCTCTCTCTCTGGTCTCTCTCTCTGGTCTCTCTCTGGTCTCTCTCTCAGGTCTCTCTCTCTGGTCTCTCTCTCTGGTCTCTCTCTGGTCTCTCTCTCAGGTCTCTCTCTCTGGTCTCTCTCTCTGGTCTCTCTCTGGTCTCTCTCTCTGGTCTCTCTCTCTGGTCTCTCTCTGGTCTCTCTCTGGTCTCTCTCTGGTCTCTCTCTGGTCTCTCTCTCAGGTCTCTCTCTCTGGTCTCTCTCTCTGGTCTCTCTCTCTGGTCTCTCTCTCAGGTCTCTCTCTCAGGTCTCTCTCTCTGGTCTCTCTCTCTGGTCTCTCTCTCTGGTCTCTCTCTGGTCTCTCTCTGGTCTCTCTCTGGTCTCTCTCTGGTCACTCTCTCTCTCTCTCTGGTCTCTCTGGTCCCTGCAGTCTTCCTCTGGTCTCTCTCTTGTCTCAGTCTGGTCTCTCCAGTCTCCTTCTGGTCTCCTTCTGGTCTTTGTGCCATAAACAGTGTTGCTAAGGGGCGGTTGCTAAGGCAAGATGGGATTGGTCTATCCTTATATGGCTCAAATCTGGATTTACAAAAACTATATTAAAAAAAAAAAACCAGGATCATGTCTGGTCCACGTGTGGTCCACGTGAGGTCCATGTGTGGTCCATGTGAGGTCCATGTGAGGTCCATGTGAGGTCCATGTGAGGACCATGTGTGGTCCATGTGTGGTTCATGTGTGGTCCATGTGAGGTCCATGTGTGGTCCATGTGTGGTCCATGTGAGGTCCATGTGTGGTCCATGTGTGGTCCATGTGTGGTCCATGTGTGGTCCATGTGAGGTCCATGTGTGGTCCATGTGTGGTCCATGTGTGGTCCATGTGAGGTCCATGTGTGGTCCATGTGAGGTCCATGTGTGGTCCATGTGAGGTCCATGTGTGGTCCATGTGAGGTCCATGTGTGGTCCATGTGAGGTCCATGTGTGGTCCATGTGAGGTCCATGTGTGGTCCATGTGAGGTCCATGTGTGGTCCATGTGAGGTCCATGTGTGGTCCATGTGTGGTCCATGTGTGGTCCATGTGAGGTCCATGTGAGGTCCATGTGTGGTCCATGTGAGGTCCATGTGTGGTCCATGTGAGGTCCATGTGTGGTCCATGTGTGGTCCATGTGTGGTCCATGTGAGGTCCATGTGAGGTCCATGTGTGGTCCATGTGTGGTTCATGTGTGGTCCATGTGAGGTCCATGTGTGGTCCTGGTCTGGTCCTGGTCTGGTCCTGGTCTGATCCTGGTCCTGGTCTGGTCCTGGTCTGTTCCTGGTCTGGTCCTGGTCTGGTCCTGGCCCTGCTCCTGGTCCTGGTCTGGTCCTGGTCTGGTCCTGGTCCTGATCTGGTCCTGGTCCTGGTCCTGGTCTGGTCCTGGTCTGGTCCTGGTCCTGGTCCTGGTCCTGGTCTGGTCTAACGAAACACTCTTTGAGGTAAATATTTAGATTTTGTGTCTGAGTTTGTGTTTTCCACAGACTTTAATAAATCCTTCTCCTGCAGCAGAGAAAACACACATCTTCAGCTCCTTCACTTTGTCCCGAAAAACATTTATAAACATTAAAAACATTTATAAACATTAAAAACATTTATAAACATTAAAAACATTTATAAACATTAAAAACATTTATAAACATTAAAAACATTTATAAACATTAAAAACATTTATAAACATTAAAAACATTTATAAACATTAAAAACATTTATAAACATTAAAAACATTTATAAACTATAATAATACATTTATAAACATGAAGTACATTTGAGAACCTAAAGAGTCAGAGCCACATAAAGAAGTGTCTGTGTTTTAACTGAAGGAGGTTAAAGTGGGACAAAACAGGTCATTTGGATTGTCTCTCCCTCTCCTCTCTCCCCTCTTCCATCTCCTCCTCTATCTCCCCCTCTCCCATCCTCCTTATCTTTCTCTCCCTCTCCTCACTCCTCACCCCCTCTGCAAATCTCCCCTCTTTACTGTCTCCTCTCCGCTCTCCCTCTCTCTCCTCTCTCTCTCTCCTCCCCTTGCTCCTCTCTCCTCTTTCTCCTCCCTCTCCTCTCTCCTCTCTCCTCTCTCCCTCTCTCTCCTCCCCTTGCTCCTCTCTCCCTCTCCCTTCAGCAGCAGAAGAAGTGATGTAATCTATTTATGGTTTAAGTTTCTGTTTTCCTTCAGGTCTGATCAGGGAGCTGCTCCTTTTGTTTCTGATGGAAGACCAGAGAGAGACCAGAGAGAGACCAGAGAGACACCAGAGAGACACCAGAGAGACACCAGAGAGACACCAGAGAGACACCAGATAGACACCAGATAGACACCAGAGAGACACCAGAGAGACACCAGAGAGAGACCAGAGAGACACCAGAGAGACACCAGAGAGACACCAGAGAGACACCAGATAGACACCAGAGAGACACCAGAGAGACACCAGAGAGAGACCAGAGAGACACCAGAGAGACACCAGAGAGACACCAGAGAGACACCAGAGAGACACCAGAGAGACACCAGAGAGACACCAGAGAGAGAGCGGAAATACTGAAGAGACCAGAGAGAGACCAGAGAGAGACCAGAGAGAGACCAGAGAGACACCAGAGAGACACCAGAGAGACACCAGAGAGACACCAGAGAGACACCAGAGAGAGACCAGAGAGACACCAGAGAGACCAGCGAGAGAGACCAGAGAGAGACCAGAGAGACCAGAGAGACACCAGAGAGACACCAGAGAGACACCAGAGAGACACCAGAGAGACACCAGAGAGACACCAGAGAAACACCAGAGAGACACCAGAGAGAGACCAGAGAGAGACCGGAAATACTGAAGAGACCAGAGAGAGACCGGAAATACTGAAGAGACCAGAGAGAGACCGGAAATACTGAAGAGACCAGAGAGAGACCAGAGAGAGACCAGAGAGACACCAGAGAGAGACCAGAGAGAGACCAGAGAGACACCAGAGAGACCAGCGAGAGAGACCAGAGAGAGACCAGAGAGACCAGAGAGAGACCAGAGAGACCAGAGAGATCAGAGAGAGACCAGAGAGAGACCAGAGAGAGACCAGAGAGAGAGAGACCAGAGAGAGACCAGAGAGAGACCAGAGAGAGACCAGAGAGAGAGACCAGAGAGAGACCAGAGAGACCAGAGAGAGACCAGAGAGAGACCAGAGAGAGAGACCAGAGAGAGACCAGAGAGAGACCAGAGAGAGACCAGAGAGAGACCAGAGAGAGAGACCAGAGAGAGAGACCAGAGAGAGACCAGAGAGAGATCAGAGAGAGACCAGAAAGACCAGAGAGACACCAGAGAGAGACCAGAGAGAGACACCAGAGAGAGACCAGAGAGAGACCAGAGAGACACCAGAGAGACACCAGAGAGACACCAGAGAGAGACCAGAGACACACAGCACTAACACATACAAACTGTTGCTGCAGGGTTCACAAAGATGAGATCACACATTTTTCTTTTTGTGAAAAAGAGGAATTGTTTTGTTGAAAGATGACGCTACAGGAGGAAGAGAGAGAGAGAGGACACATCAACAACAGTCTTTAGAGTTAGGGTTAGGGGAGCGGATGGAGTAGGTCTTGTCGGGGATCAAACCCATGACCATTTACCCCCCCCCCCCCCCCTTCATATGGAAAAGTATACGTAGAAGTATTTATCGCTAAATCCACAAACGGGAACGAAGTCTGCTCCAGGTCTTACTGAAGACTGTGGTCTGCAAATACAACTGGTCTATGAGGTCACTGATAAGACCTGAGACCAGAGACCAGAGAGAGACCAGAGAGAGACCAGAGACCTGAGACCAGAGACCAGAGAGAGACCAGAGAGAGACCAGAGACCTGAGACCTGAGACCAGAGACCAGAGAGAGACCTGAGACCAGAGACCAGAGACCAGAGACCTGAGACCAGAGAGAGACCAGAGACCAGAGAGAGACCAGAGACATGAGACCAGAGACCAGAGAGAGACCAGAGACCTGAGACCAGAGAGAGACCAGAGACCTGAGACCAGAGACCAGAGAGAGACCAGAGACCTGAGACCAGAGAGAGACCAGAGACCTGAGACCAGAGACCAGAGAGAGACCAGAGACCAGAGACCAGAGAGACCATGAGACCAGAGAAGGACCAGAGACCTGAGACCAGAGAGAGACCTGAGACTAGAGAGAGACCTGAGACCAGGAGAAACCAGACCATCAGAGAGACCAGAGAGAGACCTGAGACCAGGAGAGACCTGAGACCAGAGAGAGACCATGAGACCAGAGAGGGACCTGAGACCAGAGAGAGACCTGAGACCAGAGAGGGACCATGAGACCAGAGAGGGACCATGAGACCAGAGAGGGACCATGAGACCAGAGAGGGACCAGGGACCAGAGAGGGACCAGGGACCAGAGAGGGACCATGGACCAGAGAGGGACCAGAGACCTGAGACCAGAGAGAGACCAGAGAGAGACCAGAGAGAGGCTACAGAAGTGGAGGTGTAAACTGAGGGTATTTTTCATAATGATATGTTATTAATGAACGCTGGGATCTAAACCCAGATCAAACAGAAGAGCAGATGTTCTAACCACAGACCACACACAGCTGCAGGAGGTCCACCAGGTCCGGACAGGCCCGGATCCAAGATGGCGTCATGGACAAGTTCAAGGCTTGTGGTCAGTGGCGACCCCCCATGGGCACCGAGAGGTCAGCAGAACTCTCCCATATTTGGGCATCATCTGGTCCTCCTGGTTCTGTGCAGTGGATGAGCTCCCATGATGCTTTGCGCCAAATACGTGTGTGTGGCTCTGACCAATCAGAGGGCAGCGTTCTGACCAATCAGAGCTGTTTGTGGCAGTAAAGTGTAGATTTAAAGAAAGGATTTAAGAAGAAAAAACGTTCAGGACGACAAGAGACACAATCCTCCTTTAAGAAAGCTGTAGGT
The DNA here is from genome assembly GCA_964034765.1 of Knipowitschia caucasica. Taxonomy (NCBI): domain Eukaryota; kingdom Metazoa; phylum Chordata; class Actinopteri; order Gobiiformes; family Gobiidae; genus Knipowitschia; species Knipowitschia caucasica. The sequence continues at coordinate 5,196,863 of OZ035826.1, forward strand.
TCTCTGTCAGGTTCTCTGTCAGGTTCTCTGTCAGGTTCTCTGTCAGGTTCTCTGTCAGGTTCACTGTCAGGTTCTCTGTCAGGTTCTCTGTATAGGTTCTCTGTCAGGTTCTCTGTCAGGTTCTCTGTAGGTTCTGCTGAGGGCAGTTTAGTTTAATTGAGTTCTATTGGACTTTTTCTGGGTAAAGTGAGTTTAGTCTGCAGTACCACAGCGCCCCCTGTGGCCATAGGTGGAACAGCTGTAAGCGAATTATACACTATCCATATGTGATTTTAAATCCATGGGTCTATAATAGCGCCCCCTGTAGCTCATAAGAAACTCAAAGAAACTACTAAAACATGCAGTGTCAAAAGTAATAATAATAATAATAATAATGCATCAAACTTATATAGCCAGAGAGAGGGAGACCAGAGAGAGACCAGAGAGAGGCCAGAGAGAGACCAGAGAGAGACCAGAGAGACCACAGAGAGAGACCAGAGAGAGACCAGAGAGAGACCAGAGAGACCACAAAGAGAGACTAGAGAGAGACCACAGAGAGAGACCAGAGAGAGACCAGAGAGAGAGACCAGAGAGAGACCAGAGAGAGAGACCAGAGAGAAAGACCAGAGAGAGACCAGAAAGAGACCTTTTATGCTGCGATAGATGAAAGCTCTCTTCTACTTTTCCCTTCAGTTTTACGACTCACAAACCGTTTACGTGCGTGCTCACCTGTGCCTGCTGGCCTCGCGTGCCCCGTGCGCGTGTCCTTGCGCGTGTCCGTTGGAGTACAGGCTGTAGGCGGCGCGCATCGGGAACGCGTTTTTGGCGCGCGCCGGAGAGGACCAGCAGAGGACCAGCAGCAGGAGCATCAGTGACGTCATCATCCTCCTCTCGTGGGACCAGGGACCAGGAACCAGGGACTAGGGACCAGGGACTAGGGACCAGGGACTAGAGTCAGGGACCAAGACCAGGGATAAGAGAAGGACCAGAACCGAGACCATGCAGGGCGGACAGAAGGACCAAGACCAAGACAGAACCAGGACTAGAGCCGAGACCAGGACCAAGCGCAAGATAAAGACCAGGACCAGGACTAGAAGGACCAGAGCAGGGACCAGAGCCAGGGACCAGAACCAGGGACCAGATCCAGGCCCAGGGCACGGTGTGGGGTCAGACGGGAGCCGCTCAGAGTCCCGGGAGCAGACGCGTCACGGCCTCAGCCAGACCCTCCCTCTGCCCCATCACCGCATCCAGATGTTCCGAGTCCAAGTGCAAAGACAGGCAATCGAAAAAGCAGGTCCAAACCAGGTCCAAACAAGGTCCAAACCAGGTCTAGGAC